>NC_069465.1:29973719-30005887 GCF_026875155.1 Cherax quadricarinatus | reverse complement strand
ATTTTTTTTTTTTTTTGTTTTTTTTAAATTTATCGTTGGTGTATTTTTTCTGTATGTGTGGTTTGTGGGTGGTGTTGTGATGGTGGGTGTGAGTGGTGGTGTGGTGGTGGTTGTGATGGTGGTGGTTGTGAGGTGGGGGTTGTGATGGTGGTGGTTGTGTGATGGTGGTTGTGATGGTGGTGGTTGTGATGGTGGTGGTTGTGATGGTGGTGGTTGTGATGGTGTGATGGTTGTGGTGGTGTGATGGTGGTGGTTGTGAGTGGTGGTTGTGATGGTGTGGTTGTGATGGTGGTGGTGTGATAATGGTGTGATGGTAGTGGTTGTGATGGTGGTGGTTGATGGTGGTTGTGATGTGGTTTGGGTGGGTGTGATGGTGGTTGTGATGGTGGTGGGTTGTGATGGTGGTGGTTGTATGGTGGTTGTGATGGTGGTGGTTGTGATGGTGGTGGTTGTGATGGTGTGGTGTTGTGTTGTGATGATGGTGGTTGTGGATGTGGTTGTGAGTGGTGTGTGATGTGGTGGTGTTGTGATGGTGGTTGTGATGGTGGTGGTGTGGTTGTGATGTGGTGGTTGGTGAGGTGTGGTTGTGATGGTGGTGGTATGGGTGGATGGTGGTGGTTGTGGTGGTGGTGGTGTGGGTGTGTGATGGTGGTGGTTGTGATGGTGTTGTGTGATGTAGTGTGATGGGGTGTGTGGATGGTGGGTTGTGTGGTGTGTTGTGAGGTGTGGTTGTGATGGTGTGTGTGGTTGTGTGATGGTGGTGGTAGGGGTTGTGAGGTGGTTGTGAGTTGGTGTTGTGATGGGTTGTGGTATGTGGTGTGATGGTGGTGTTGATGGTGTTTGATGGTTGTGATGGTGGTGTGTGATGTGGTGTGATGGTGGGGGTTGTGATGGGTGGGGTTGTGAGGTGGGTTGGATGGTGGTTGTGATGGTGGTGGTTGTGATGGTGGTTGTGAGGGTGGTGGTTGTGATGGTGGTGGCTGTGATGGTGGTTGGTGGTGTGGTTGTGATGGTGGTGGTTGTGATGGTGGATGGTTGTTGATGGTGGTTGTGATGGTGGTGTAGTGGTGGTGTTTTATGGTGGGGGTTGTGGATGGTGGTTTGGTAGGGTTGTGGATGGTGGTTGGTTGTGATGGTGTGGTTGTGATGGTGGTGGTTGTGATGGTGGTTTTGGTTTGTGGTGGTGTGTGAGGTGGTGGTTGTGATGGTGGTTGTGATGGTGGTGGTGTGATGGTGGTGGTTGTAATGGTGGTGGTTGTGATGGTGGTGTTGTGATGTTTGGTTGATTGTGATGTGTTGTGGTGATGGTGTTTTGATGGTGGTTGTGATGTGTGGTTGTGATGGTGGTGGTTGTGATGGTGGTGGTTGTGATGGTGGTTGTGATGGTGGTTGTGATAGTTGGTGATGGTGGTGTTGTGATGGTGGTGGTTTGTGATGGTGGTTGTGATGGTGGTTGTGTGATGGTGGTTTTGTGATGGTGGTGTTTGATGTGGTGATTGTGATGGTGTTGGTTGTAGTGTGTTGTGATGGTGGGGTTGTGATGTGGGGTGTGATGGTGGTGGTTTGATGGTGGTGGTTGTGATGGTGGTTGTGATGTTGTGGTTGTGATGGTGGGGGGTTGTGATGGTGGTTGTGGTGATGGTGGTTGTGATGGTTGGTGGTTGGTGATGGTGTGGTGGTGATGGTGGTGGTTGTGATGGTGGTTGTGATGGTTGTGGGTGGTGTGAATGGTGGTGGTTGTGATGCGTGGTTGTGATGGTGGTGGCTGTGATGGTGGTGGTGCATAATGGTTGTGATGGGTAGTGGTTGTGATGGTGTTTGTGATGATGGTGGTTGTGATGGTGGTTGGATGATGGTGGTTGTGATGTTGGTTAGTGATGAGGGTGGTTGTGTTGGAGGTGGTTTGTTCATGGTGGGTTGTTCATGGCTGGTGGTTTGATGATGGTGGTTGTGATGGTGGTGGTTGTGATGGATGTGGTTGTGATAATGGTGGTGGTGATGATGGGTGGTTGTGATGATGAGTGGTTGTGATGGTGGTTGTGATGGTGGCTGGTTGTGATGATTTTTGGGTGTTTTTGGGGTTGTGGTTGTTCGTTACAAAAACGAGACTCTAAAAGCTTGGAGTTCTCCAGTGAATACTAGAAAGGACTTGCCTTTCGCATCAGGCCTGTTACTGGGTTGTGTAACTAGTAGTCGTTCCTTGTCAATTATCCATTAAAAATTCGCAGTATTGTACAATAGTTTTTGGATTATAATGGTGGCTACTAAGCTAGAGAAATTAAAGAATTTGTATAAATTTATTAAGTAGTAAGTGTATAGAGGTATATTATTCAAATTAAATTAATTACAGCAATCAAAATAGAATCAATCTCTTCGAGTTCAATATTATTGTGCTGAAAGCACATATCACATTTATATTCTAATTACTGTCAGGGTACATTAACATTTAATAGATATTACAAATATGTACAAGTGTGTGTATGCGTGTAAGTGCTTCTTAAGGTTAGCTATGTCTCAAGACTCGAATAAGATTAAACAAGTGAATGAACAAAGTCCTTCAAATAAACTAATTCTTGACCGACTGGCAAACCGAAACAGTCTGCTCTGAACAAACAAAGAATGCTAAGCCCAAAGTAGCAATGCAATATCAAGCGACGCGACACTAGAATCAGGAACTGGGACGAGTAATATAACCGACACTAAGTAGGGGACCTCAGCAGATCCTCCACCAAAAGTTCAATCCCATAATACTGATTCTACGTTCAGCATAGGAAGAAACGCGACTGTGACAATACACGAAACCAGTACAAAATTGGTCAGAAGCTATAGCTCGGGACCTGAGATGTTAGAGTGTAATGTGACACACAAACCTCAGTACAACGTCTCGAAAATCACGAAGTCTATACAAATGGTTCTGTGAACAAAGGTCAGACAGTAACTAAACAAAGAATAATGAGACAGACAATTTGTGTCCAACCAGCAAGCGAGTCTACAGCAGACTGATACTTCACGAGAGGTGCGGACAACCCCCCCTCGATAACGTGATACGCTACGTGGGAAACATGCAGCTCAGAAGCCGGCAGTATAACGACGACAAGCCTCGTTAATTACATTAGTTTGACAATCAAGACGTAACTGAGCACATATTATGTACATCGCTAACAACATAAGCTACGTCAAATAAACAATATTAAGCATACATTTGCGATTTAGCTATTGATAGCAATATACAGCCCAATATAAATTATTATGAAAAGGTAATATACATTACATATATAATGAAATTAATCATTGTACCATTCAGGGGTGGCAAACACCCCCCCCAACACGACAGAGGGTTCGCACTAGGTGTTGCATTAATGTCTTCACAGCGTCCGTCACTAGCGATATGCCCTACTTGTATAGGCAGTACACAGTATCGTGTCTTGCATTACTCGTGGTTATGTACATCAGTGGTAGAGACAGGATAGTGCTGACAAAGGAGGGGCACGTTTGAGGGACTCGAATCATAAGTAGAGGAGACTGCATTCCACTCTAGTTAGTGGTTGTGGAATGCTAGGCAGAGTATGACATCTGCGTATGAAAACAGTCTTAAGGTGTGTAGTGAGGGGGGGGGTGATTTCCCCGGCGGCACAGTGTTGCGGTCACGCAGTACCATCTCCCACACGACACTACCCACTCAAACTCAGCTTGTCTCTCCTACACAACATAACTGTGATATATAACTATAATAATTAGCATGAGTATATATAGTTAATATGGGCTGGAGGGAATTAAGTTACTTTGACTGAATTCGACATGGCAAGTAACAAAGGTATTTGGGCATAAAATTACGTTTAATTACGGTAAAACTGATTAATTATTAAGGACTAGACAGAGCGTCAGGCAATTACATGTACAATGACCCTTAAGTGTTTTATAAACTAGATAGGTGGATTCTTGGGAGAAGCCCACCTCATGATCCTAGCATTTTTACTTTCGTAGTGTTTAAGTAGGTGAGTGATTGTGGTCTGAAAAACGTTAATTTTAAATGGGGAAGTGCCCAAAATACACGTCAAATGTTCCAAGGACACCACAAGAGCTAGAGCCTCTTTCTCAATAGTGGCATAATATTTCTGGTGTCGTTTTAAGCTTAGATGAATAGTAACATATAGATGGAGAATGTCAGTGGATGTTGAATGTTGGAGCAGCACAGCACCACTGTATAGCCACTCGCATCTATATGTAAAAGAAGGGAAGATTGAAATTAGGACTTTTTTCAACACAGGAGCAGAGGAGAGCAAACGTTTCAACCTTTTGAACGAGTCTGAACAATCTCTAGTCCAGGTGAACTGACTTTGCTACTAGTAAGCTCGAAAGTGTAGAGGAGCTGCAATCTGAGAAAGATTTGGACAGAAACCTGCGAATAAATATCCGCCATACACAGGAATCTCTGTTACTCCTTTCTATCCTGTGGCACTGGAAATTCAGAAATTGCACGAACCTTAGCCTCAATAGGAGGCAACTCACCTTGGCCGATACAAAAGCCTAGATAGTAATCTTGGCTTGACCAAAACTACATTTAGCTAAGTTGACACAGTGAAGTTGTCTAGTGCGCCACTCTCTCAAACAATGCTCTGAGACGCATCAAGTGCTGTTCCACTCGTCACTGCCTTCAACACTAAGTCGTCAGGGTAGGCTTCTACTCCCTTCAAGTTGTGGCGTTCACTCGTTCAATATACGCTGAATGAAAGGAGGCGCGTTACATTAGGCGAAAGGGGTGACGAGGGTAGGTTAAACAACCATCTTGAAACAGTTAAAAGCAGATATTATCTTGAGCAGTTCAGTAAGCGGGACTTTGATAATAGCCTCGTAGAGATCTAAACGAGCTGACAAACTGGGCTTCCTGACACACGGTCAATGAAGGTCGTCAATGCGAGGTAGAGGCTAACCATCAGGCAAGGTGGACAGAGTTCACTTTCCTTAATCAGTGCCATCCTAAACTACCGTCAGGTTTTAGGCACTAAAATACAGGGAGATGCCCATGGGGGGACTTTTACTGCGATTCAATAAGTTCCATGAGACAACAGAAATAATCAACTCTTCTCTCATGCTTTATGCTTCGTTGGACTCATTCTATATGGTGATTGCTTTAATGGGTGATGCTCCTGTAACATACGCTCATGTACACCCAGGATACACGTTTAGGTAACATTCACCGAACAATTCAGGAAATGCAAAATCATGTTTTTATATCACCAGCTTTATCACTCCCAAGGTTACCATAAGCAAAATTGTCTAGTGATTGTAGAGTCACAAGAATTTTCTAAACGAACCTCTATACCCTCTAGACATGGCTCTGAGTTTAGACTGACGTTTCTTCCTCTGTCTAGGAAGAATAGCAGTGAGTAGCGTTAGGGCTAGCGCTAGTGGCCTTGCTGCTGGATTAAACATGGTGTACACTGAGTAGATTTCTTTTCTCCCAGGCGAGTACCACATAATTTACTCGTTGCGTAAGCTCCTTTTCACTTACTTCCAGGGACATCATTACTCGGCTAGTAGGGAGCACTGACCTGGTACAATTTCCGAGCCATCACCTTATCTCTCTGCTTTAAAAGAACGAGAGGACAGCACGCTTATCATAATGATCTTCATTCTAGCTTGGGCTGAAACTAGGTTTTTCGAAGCCTAAGCTCTCTAGCGGCCTGTCAAATGTTGCTGCATAATGAGGTGTGAATACTCAATGATGGATGATTTTCCTGTCCACACGTCTTTTAACACTGCGAGAGGGGAACCACGCACTTGGTTCCGATATTAATTCAAACGGACTAAATCCGAGGACTTTCTTGTTCACTTTCTCTCATAGCGAACAGAAAGAAAAGGTATACCCTCATCCAGTCTCTAGAAAAATGCTCATCAATAAGCTCTATCATAGACTTTCAATGTTGATGAAATCTCTTCTAGGAAGCACCTTGTGACTGTGGATGATAATGTTGAAAGTACAGACTTTATTCTAGGTGTGAATAACTGCTTCTAGACGATCTTAGAAGTGAAGTTAGATCCCTGATCTGCACTGTATCTTCTCGTGGCAATCCAAACCTGGGGAAAATTTCTCATCAGCGCTCTCACAATAAGCACGGAGCAATTAATTTTTCTCGTAGGAATAGTCTTCGGGATAGCGTGTTTGCGCGGTCCATAATTAGTACTAATGAATATTGTTTCCTAGTTGGTTCTAGGCAAAGGACCAAGCACAATTTTTTTTCCAAAATAATAAGCGTGAGACATGGATTCACCATGCACTGGTGATAGGAATGGAGTGGGTGCAAGGTTCGGAGGTTGTGTGTGTGGCTGCCCTGGTCACTTGACACACGTGGCAACATCGCTCACTTGATCAGCTACTGTTTCTCTTCGATTCTTTGGCCATAACAGTAAATGTTTTCCAGTTTACCGACAGGTGTCTTCTTGACACCAGATTCCTCCTATGGGACTATTGTGAGCAAAAATCAATGGCTTGTTCCGAAATGTAACTGTTAACACTGCTAGATGTTTTGCTGTGGTGGAAACACTAACAGTGACACTTACATGGTGTTTTTCTTCCATCAGTGTACACCGCCTATAATTAGTATAACAATTATCGGAACCTTTGCTTCACTCTCAGTAATGTCTATATCTCTCAGTATTTTACAGGTGATCGGATCAACAAATGATCCTTGATAAAATCATTCATGTGTTAGAAATATTTAACGTCAGTTGTGTCCTGGGGCTAGGTTGAAATGTACGGGGGGAGTTAGTGTTAATGATCTGGGTGTGCATAGCGTCATAAACAAATTTCAACCCCAAATCAGTCGTCATCAACTAACTCAAACAGGAGACAAGGGGATGGTTGTTTGGAATCTTTGACATAGCTTAGTAATTGCGCCTGAGAGAAAGTAAAATAGTTTCTGCCTCTACAAGCTTACAAATGGCATAATTATAATCTGTGTTATTATCAATCACAGTGGGTTTCTTCTACATTGCCGCATGAAGGTTATCGTTCCCTATCACACAGTCCATGACGCTGATGGGAAATACACTATGGAAATACACTGAAATATAAACCAGTATAATAGTTGTTACAATATAAACTTTGTGCAGAGGCACCTTTGTATGAAACAGCCCCATCCATAGGCTTGACTAACAATACATCTATTCTTGGCATAGGGTATCGTCAGTTAATGGGCAGGTACATCTTCTCTTAATTACGTGAGGATAGCTGCAGTGTCTCTGAAAGGAAATTTCTCGTTAGATGAGATCATTTCGCTCTCAAATCCTACCTTATTCTCGAAAAAAGTAAGGATATCGCTGAAACGAATCTTTTGTCAGATACACTCCGTGACGGCTAGTGCATCTATCATGAGTAACATGTATCTAGACAGTTAGGTGAAGAGGAATTGCTAGCAGATTTTGGTGCCTTTGTTGCTCAGAAGAGGATACGACTTGAGGTGGGGGCGGCCGCCGCACGACTGTATCTCGTATCTTTCTAACTTATAGCAATACTCTATAGTATGTCCTTTTCTGTTACAATAGGTACATTTAAACTTTCTTCTTCCTCGATACCAAATTTATGTCTAGCCACAGAGACAGATCAAGGATTGTGAGTCTTTCCTGGTAAAGGTACCGAGAGCAGTTACAGTAAAGCAGGGTAATCAGGCCGGCAATAAGCGCTGAATTTAGGTGCCAACTTCTAGGACAATTTTTAGTTACCTTGTTTCTTTGTGTTTTAGTACGTACAAGTTTGTGAGAAATCTCCGTAATTGTCTGCTAATAGCTGCAGTTTCTAAGAATTATCCGAGGTCTAGTTGCATGATCGAATCAGATCATTTCTTGTATGTCTGCAGGCATACGTTGGAAATTCTTCGTTTGTACGTAACAATGAACAAGGCTGTAATAGTTGTTTACACTTGGCAGGCTCTTACACCACCTCTCAAAAGCAACTTTTTTTCACGAGCAAACTCTACACAAGTTTGTTTGTCCGTCGTCGTTGTATCGTACACGAAAATGCTCTTTGAGCAACTTACAGGTAACAAGTTATATGTCTCTAGAATAGTTTGGTTTGACAGCGTTCATAACTAATGTACTTGGAACATGGTAAGCTGCAGAAACAGGTTTGAGGCTCTGCCGTCAAGCAGTATGAAGCAATGTTGCCAGTGCTTACGTGGCCAGTTCATAGCACGTGCCTGGTTCTCAAACACATCAAAATAGGAGTCTAAGTCACTTTCAAAAAACTTAGGAACCATGGATTGGAGCTTTCTGCAATTAAAATGTTTCTGTGATCTATCTGTCTGTAGTCTTTCAGTCACGAACATTTTCTCTTTGGAATCTTCTTCGGTCAATCTCCTCTGTGCCTCTATTTGTGCAGTCTGCAACCATACCGGAGGCGTTCAAACCTCTCAAACTGTTCCTGAGAGATAGGAACAGTGGGTTTAATGGAGGAGTAGGGAAATTAACATGGTCTGGACGGTCCTTAAGGTCGGGACCTTGGTCCAGCCGTCTCTAGAGTGTCTTAGATCTGGTCTAGGAAGTAAATACCAGGTGTAGCATAACAACAGTACTAGCGTGAGGCTTAGTCATACCAGTATACTCTGTACTGTGTCAGTGAGGGAAGGCCCGTGAGCGAAGAATGAGTTACACTAGGCTTCGGAACATAGGCTCACTTCGGCTCTAGTTGCTCTTTATCACTTCATAGAGCACCTACTTCCTAATTGTGACACTAGGCTTTCTGAATCTGAATTCATAATCAGACACTCTATGCGCCGGGAAACAATATATCTTTAATTAATGCTCTGACAGTTTTTGCGGTGTAATTCCTGTTAAACGTCACACCGGATATTTGCTACTTGCCAACACGTCTGAAGTTTTAAGTAGTAACTCAGACAAAGACAAGAGAGTATCAATTAACTGTTTCACATCGGCATACATCCGAAAATAATTGTACTACGAGAGAGTGGATCTGTGGTAAAACTATACATTCTATGGGAATTTTAGTGTTGGATGTCTTAGAGCTAGACTCATATCACAGTATTTCAATCTCCTTGGATCAAGAGACTCAGATCAGGTACATAACTCCACCTGCTATGTTGTACAAAGACTAAACTCAAGTCTTCAGGTTAGGAAAGTACTCAAAGTGGTTTGATCATAGATTCACTGTATGTCAAACTGGACAATTTCTCCAACAACTTGACTCCAGAGCCTCCCGGGACAGTTTTCTCCAACACTTGGATCAAGAGACTCCCGGACAGTTTCTCCAACACCTTGGATCAAGAGCTTCCCGGACAGGCCCCCATTTGTTACAAAAAACGCGATTCTAAAAGCTAGGAGAATCTCCAGTGGAATACTAGTAAGGAACTGCCCTTCTAGCAATCACGCCTGTTATGGGTTTTCGTAACAAGTGTCAGTATCCTTGTCATTTTCCATGAAAAATTCAGTATGGTTCATAGTGCATTTTAGGATTACCATGGTAGTCTACTAACTAGAAGGAAATTAAAATTTAAGTTAAATTTATTAAGTAGTAAATTGTCTAGAGGTATATTATCAAATTAAATTACATTACAAGCACATCAAAATAAAATCAATCTCTCGAGTTCAAATATGATTGTGCAGAAAGCACATATCAACATTTATAATTCTTAAACTTACCGTCAGGAACATTAACATTTAATAAGGATATTACAAATTGTACAAGTGTGTGTATGCGGTGTAACTAAGTGCTCTTAAGTAGTTTGGCTATGTCTCAAGACATCGAATAAGGACTTAACAAGTGACTGACAAATTCCTCTAATAAAACTAACTTCTTGACCGATGGCAAACCCAACAAGTAAGCTTGAACAACATAGGAATTGCTATGCCCAATAGCTATGCAATATCAAGCGACCTGCGGGACACAGAATCTAGGAACTGGGAAATAATTATAACGACCACTAAGTAAGGACCTGATCAGCAGATCCTCCACAAAGATGTTCAACTCCCATAATACTGAATCTACGTTCGCATAGGAAAAAGCGACTTGAGACAATACACAGGAACCAGCTACAAAATTAGGTCAGAAGCTATAGCTGGGACTGAGATGTTCAGAGTGTCAATGTGACACACAACCTTCAGTACAAGTCGAAAATCACGAAAGTATATACAATGTTCTAGAGAGAACAACAGTTCTACAGAACTAACAAGAATAATGATGAGGACAGACCCATGCTGTACCAACCAGCAAGCAACGTCTACAGCGCGGGACTGAATACTTCACGAGAGGTGAGGACAACACCCCCCTCGGTTTTTTTCAGTTATAGCTACGTGGCAACTGCAGCTCAGAAGGCCGGCAGTATAACGAGCGCGAGACAAGATCGATAATTACAGTTGTTGACAAATCAAGGACCAACTGAGCAAATATTATGTACATGCCTAACACATAAGCTGCGTCAAATAACAATATAAGGCAATACATTTGCGATTTAAGCTTTTATGCAAATAATAAAGCAATTATAAAATTATATAAAAAGGTAATTTACCATTACCATATATACATAAATAATCATTGTAGACCCATTCAGGGTTTGCAACATGGAGATGGTTGTGGTAATGGTTGTTGATGGTGGTTGTGGGTAATGGTGGTTGTGATTGGTGGTGGTTGGTGGTGTTGGTGGTGGTGGTGGTGTCGGTGATGGTGATTGTATGGTGGTGGTGTGATGGTGGTTGGTGGTGGTGGTTGTTGGATGGGGTGGTTGTGATGATGGTCGGTCTGTGATGGTGGTGGTTTTGTAGTGGTGGTGGTTGTGATGGTGGTTGTGATGGTGGTTGTGATGGTGGCTGTAATGGTGGTGGTTGTGATGGTGGTGGTTATGTTGGTGGTAGTTGTGTTGGTGGTAGTTGTGATGGTGGTGGTGGTTGTGATGGTGGTGGTTATGTTGGTGGTAGTTGTGTTGGTGGTAGTTGTGATGGTGGTGGTGGTTGTGATGGTGGTAGTTGGGATGGTGGTGGTGGTTGTGATGGTGATAGCTGTGATGGTGGTAATTGTGATGGCGGTGGTTGTGATGGTGGTGGTTGTGATGGTGGTAGTTGTGATGGTGGTTGTGATGGTGGTAATTGTGATGGTGGTGGTTGTGATGGTGGCAGTTGTGATGGTTGTGATGGTAGTGGTTGTGATGTTAGTGGTTGTGATGTTAGTGGTTGTGATGGTAGTGGTTGTGATGGTAGTGGTTGTGATGGTAGTAGTTGTGATGGTAGTGGTTGTGATGGTAGTGGTTGTGATGGTAGTGGTTGTGATGGTGGTAGTTGTGATGGTAGTTGTTGTGATGGTAGTTGTGATGGTAGTTGTCGTGATGGTAGTTGTTGTGATGGTAGTTGTTGTGATGGTTGTGGTTGTGATGGTAGTGGTTGTAATGGTAGTAGTTGTGATGGTAGTGGTTGTGATGGTAGTGGTTGTGATGGTAGTGGTTGTGATGGTAGTTGTGATGGTAGTGGTTGTGATGTTAGTAGTTGTGATGTTAGTAGTTGTGATGGTAGTGGTTGTGGTGTTAGTGGTGGTGATTGTGGTGGTGGTGGTTGTGGTGGTTGTGATGGTGGTGGTTGTGATGGTAATGGAAAAATAAACTCATAAACAGTATAATGTGATCCTTTATAGACAATTTTTCACATTATACTGTTATGTGTTTATTTTTCCATTGTGTCGGTATTTTATGTCATTTATTTCCACGGTGATGGTGGTTGTTGTGGTGGTGATGGAGGTGGTTGGGGTGGTTGTAGTGATGGTGGTGATGGAGGTGGTTGGGGTGGTTGTAGTGATGGTGGTGATGGAGGTGGTTGGGGTGGTTGTAGTGATGGTGGTGATGGAGGTGGTTGGGGTGGTTGTAGTGATGGTGGTGATGGAGGTGGTTGGGGTGGTTCTAGTGATGGTGGTGATGGAGGTGGTTGGGGTGGTTGTAGTGATGGTGGTGATTGTGATGGTGGTTTACCTTACTTTTACCTTTGAAGAGTTTCGAGAGTTTCACTATTCTCGGAGCCTGGTCATGGACCAGGCTCGTCTGGTGCTTGGCTAGTCAGCCAGGCTGTTGCTGCTGGAGGCCCGCTGCCCCACATATCTATCACAGCCTGGTTGATCTGGCACCTGGTGAAGATACTTGTCCAGTTTCCTCTTGAAGGCTTCTAGACTTGTTTCAGCCGTGTTTCTGATATCTTCTGGTAAGATGTTTAATTGTCTGGGGCCCCGGACGTTGATACAGTTTTCCCGTTTTGTCCCCACCTCATCCCTGTTCCTCACTGTTTATTTTTGCACTTCCTCCCATATCTCTCACTACAGTATGCTGTTATGGCAGTGTGCAGATTCGGAACCAGGCCCTCGATTACTTTCCATTTATATATTATCATGTATCTCTCTCCTCTGCTTCAGTGAGTACATGTTCAAGACTTGAAGGCGTTCCCAGTAATTTAGGTGCTTTACTGGATCAATCTGAGCCGTAACTGTCTGTTTTGTTCCAGCTCTAAATTTTTCTCCGTTTTGAAAGAGCCTTTTTAGCACAGTAATATTCTAAATAAAAGGGGCACTTTGATTAGAAGGTTTACCACGGGCATTATTTCCCTTTTTTTTGAAATTTTCCGTACCCCCCCTAATCCTCCTGGCTGTCGGACTTTGTCTTATCATGTTTTTTAAAAAAGATAAGTCGCTGACAAAATATTCCCAATTTTTTAGGGTTTTTCCTTTCGTTTATTTGTGACTCCTGCATGAGAGTGTCACCCAAATGAGGACAGGGCAAGTCCCCCTAGATATATACAATTTTTCCCAATGGACAACGGGAACAATATAGTTCAAAAAGAAAAAAAAATTCCAACATTTTCCGTTAGGGAAAACAGAGTACAAAATAGCTAAGACAGTATACACAAACCTAACACACAATTGAGGGGGAAAAAGTAATGAAAAGGGCCCTGGGGGGGTTTAAGCCAAGTTTCCCCACCTTCAAGGCCCACAAAAATGCCAAATGCGGGGAAACTGAGGAGGGATAATGAGAACATTCAAACAAAGAGCTAGTATGATATCCTTTTTAAATCATTTCTCTTGGGCGGAAAAACTGCTGTATTTAACATCCTCATTAAAGGCAGGAAAAATTACAGATCTAGTAATGTATAAGAACCTTTATGCGCGAAAATAGTTATCAGCACTTAACTACGGGGAACACCTGGAAGCATTGACTTGTACCACGGGAGCCCGGCGAGATAAATTTTTAATATCATTTTTTCCCCTGGAAGATTGTGGAGGACTAATCTGCACACAGGAATCCCCCCACTAAAGCAAAAGACTTGGCGGGTGGTGCAACAACCCCCAGTAAAAAGAGGGGCCCCAAGGACACAGAAAAAAACACAAAATACCGGGGCCCCAGACTATCAAAAGCCCCCACCACCAAAGGGGGGGCAAACCAATAGCCCCCGGGGTGTCTTCAAGGGGGAGCTAAACAGAAAGTCACGCCGATCAGCGGGCGTTGTTCGTACTTTGGATACGTGCGGCCCGGGCACACCTCGTTGATCAGGCCTGACCCACCGGGGGCCGGGTCGGCCCCGGGGCCGGGGAGGCCGTTATCCCCGGAATGCCCCCGGGTGACTCCAGGAGACCCTTTTTGTGTTTTTTATATATTTTCCCTTTTTTGAGTTCGCCCTTTTCCATACCAAGCACTGGAATTCCCCATTGAACGTCATGTTTTCACTGTCCACGGAAAACCTTGCAAACTCACTACACTGCTTTTATTTTGGTGTCATCTGCAAATGATGATACAAAAGTTGACGGATTTTTTCATCTAAATTAGTTAGAAGATGAAAAAAAGCAGGGTGCGAGACAATCCCTTTGGGGGAACAAGCTTTTATCTCACTGATGCTAAATCTTGCTTTGTTTACTACTGTTTTCTGATTGTGTGTATTAGGGAACCCCCGAAAACCATCCCTACCTTCCCCGAAAATGCCCAGGGCCCTCATTTTGCGCTATCATTTCCCATTACGCTTTGTCAAAACCTTTGCAAAACTGTAAAAATCACATCTTCGTTTTGGTCTCTTAGAAACCTCTGTAAATCCTCAAAAGGGTTTTCACAGCTTGACACTGATGTCCTGTTTTTAAAAATCTTTTATCGGGTTATCGGGTTTTGTGCGGGTCCATGAAATTTGTAATCGCCGTCTCATCACTCTTTCGAAATTTTATGATGCAGAAGTTAGGACTCCCGGGTCTATAATTTTTAGCTAGTGATCTACACAACTTTTATAAAGGGGGCATTTCATGAACCGATCCAGATCTAATGAAGGGCTTTTTTTTCTATTCTTTTTCGAAATCTATGAGATTTTACGAATGTCATGTCTGGGGTAGTTTGTGGTATGGGGTATGTGATGGTATGGAGGTAGTGGTGGTAGTGTGATGGTAGCTATGGTACCTTTGATCTACTCTTATTATTAACTATATTTTCCCCCCCTTTTCCCTCTTTATGTCTACTACGAAGGGTTGTTCCCTCGGGGTCTACAATAAATCGCAAAAAAACACAAATTAGCTATAAAAAGATGAATTAACACGCCGTTCAAAAACCATTAATAATATACATATAAACAACCATCATATAACTCATCATAAGGGTGTAATTTGGAGAAAAGGCACAAAATACGGGCTTTGTGGAAAAATAACCACAAATACAGTATAATTCGATAACTTTTTAACAACGTTTCACCAACACAGTGGACTTTATCAAGTCAAAAACGATGGGCGAAACGTAGTCAATATAGGATCGCATTACGCTACAATTGTGTTTATTTTCCAAAAGTCAAATTGCAAATTTATTGATCACTTTAAAAGGGGCACACACACACATTACCAGGAACGGGAATCTTAAAATTTACAGCTGTTAGTTCTTTCCCATTCGTTGTCATTTCCCCTCACTTCTTGTTGGTAGTCCTCTACTGTTTCGGGAAAAAATTCAAAGGTATTTTATTTCCTGTTTAAGAGAAAGAGTGAAACATTTTTATTCGATTTTTATAATTATTTTGCCAGCCTCCCAGTTTTTTGATCGCTGAGGCTGATAAAAGAATCTCAAATTGAATTTCCTGGCTGGGTTTTGATTTGTTGGGAAACATTATCCATTTTTTAAAAAGAACAGATCTACGCGGGAAATTTTCTGTTAAAACATCTTCGGGAAATTTTTTTTTGTTTTCTCAGCTTTAAAAAAAGTTGCCTTTCAAAAAAATTGCTGGTACCCCGCGTTAGTAAAATAAAACCAAGGGTTAAGCTGGGTTTAAAATTCTTTAAATATTACTTACGCTACATAAAAGAAAATCGGTTATTTTTGAATGAAAATCAGACAACATTTAAATTTTATTAAATTTCACTTTTTTAAATATTAATACAATTCAAAAAGCTAAAAAGTAAATTTTTGCTCAAGTAATCATCATGAAAAAAAAAATATAACTCACGTTTTATAGGATATCAGCTCACTTTCTCCAAGAATTTGTTCGGGGTTTAAAAAAAATTTCCCTTAAATAATCTTTTTGATAATCTTTTGGAAATTTTTAGTTTAGGCTTGAAATTTTAAAAAGATCACTTCAAAAATTTAATACTTTTGTTGGAAAATGTTTTAAGGGTTTTTTATTTGTAAACTTGTTAGTTTGATTATACTAATAAAAATCACAAACATAACAAACACTCCCTATCTACACAAACTTATCTTTAATGGGAAAAAAAATTTTAAGGAATTGATGAGGGCTGAAATGGTACAATTAATTTAATTATTTGGCTTATAACGTGGTGGGGAAAACTGAATTTTATGCTTATTAAAATCATCATTAACAGAGTTTATCACGGGAAAAAACATGACGATAATTTTAATTTTTGTCAACAGCTGTGTAATAAACCCCAATAAATATTATATTTGACGTAACTTTCAGGGTCAAAAATATACCAGCTTTCTGGGGAAAATACCATCCTAGAAAAATAGATAAACGATATTAAATTTTTTATATTTTTTATTGGTTGACATTAAAATTCTGAGGTGGCGAATAATCATGACACCACATTGGGAATTTTAAAGGGAAACAAAGGTACCATAATTTCCCTAAAAAACTGAAAAAATTTTGGGATAGCATGCACAGCAAGAAACCCGGTGCTCTATGTGAGGGGGAAAGGGTAAAGCTTTTTAAATTTTCATATAGTATCAGCACGCCCCTGGGAAGACAGGGAAAGGGAAAGATGAAAATTTTTTTCTCTTTTTACTCACCTGCTTGGAAAAAAAGGGCCATGTGTTAAAAACAATGTTCCCCGCCTAGGTCTCCATTTTTTTTGTTTTGTGTGACTATATTTGTTAAGCTAATATGAGAAGATTCCACACAACGCGTCTGTAGAATTAAGTTTTTTTTAAAACTATTTTTTGATCGAAACCAATCCACCGTGTTTGTGTCCCTGTGAAAAAACTTTTGTTATCTTTTTTTTTATTTAAAACCCGGTGGGCAAATTTCTGCCCGTTTCTTTTACGCATTTTTTCAGAGTGCAACGGGATTGTGTAAGTTATTGTGTCGTTAGCAGCTTTTTCTGACACCAACCTAAACTCCCCCAAGAAAATTTGTATGTAAACTAGATAACGGGTTTCCCCCCAAATCATTCTTTTTTTTTCAAATTTTTGCTTATGATATTCAGCGTTTTATTGATAGACCCAATTTCCAAAAAAGAAGTACTTCATTGCCCTATTAAAACTTCAACGAAATTTTTGTTTTTACTTCTTCACTAAGTAATAAAGAGTTTTTAAAACGTTGAGAAAAATGAGGTTTGAAGATAAGGAATAACTTATGAAAATCACTTTGGGGTTTGTGGGAATCAATGTCGATCTATTCTGGAGGATGCCACATCCCTTATTATATATACAACACGCACACATTCGAACGTTTATTCCCATTTTTAGTAGGATTTTAATGCGTCGAGTCGGCAAGTGGATAAAGCATTATGAATTTTACAAAACATTTTTGAAAAATAAATATTATGGAAAAAAGATTGTTGATTTGTGATTCCTTGAAAAAATGACAAATACTTGGTTGGGGGGGTAATATTAAATCGATTATTTTCAAAATTACGTTAATCTCCAAAAGCACCCCCATGAATAAAAAAATTTTGACAAAAAAAAAAGAAGTTTAAACAAAAAAATAATGTAAAAATTAAAAATTAGGGGAAAAGGGTTTTTAAAACTTTTAAATTTACAGGGGGGAAAGACAGGTGGAGGGAAAAAGCCTGATCTAAGTGGATGGGGTGAGTGGCGACTATATTATTTCCTGTCGTGTGATTGACCACTGATCCACAACTCTGCAACGAGAAAAAAATAACTTGCAAAACCCTGCATGGTTACTGGGCGGCTTGCGGTTTAGCGTACCTTTTGTGGGGGCAAGCTTCATATGCTGTTTGTTGGAAGTTGGGTTGTGAGTGATGGTGTGGTTTTGTGGGGGTATGGGTTTTTTTGTGGGAGATGTTGGGGGTTTTGGGAGGGATGGTGGGTTTTTTTGGGGGGCGATGGGGGTTTTTTTGGGAGGGGATGGGTGGTTTTGTGGAGGTGAGGGGTTTTGGGGAGGTGATGGGGGGTTTTTGTGGGAGGGATGGGTTTTTTGGGGGGTGAGGGGGTTTTGTGGGAGGGAGGTGGTTTTTTGGGAGTGAGGGGGTTTTGTGGGAGGTGATGGTGGTTTTTTTGGAGGTGATGGTGGTTTTGTTTTGCCCAATTTATGGGTTTGGGAAATGTTGGCATTTTTTTGAAAAAGGCCCGTTTTGGTTTTTAACAAAACTCTGGTTCCCCAAAAAATTTCTTTCAATGGTTTGAATGTTATAAATTGGTTGACATAAAAAGGGCCTCTTTTTTTGGTTGTACATAAATTTAATAAAGAAATCCGATACGACAAAACCAAAATTGGGGCCTAAATGGTTTTAAAAAACAAAACCCCGATTTTTAATGGTTAAAAAAATTGAAAATAAAAAGATTTAAAATCTTACATTTCCTTTAAACCAGTACTTGAAAAAATGAAAAACAACCCCAAAAGGCCCAGGGTTTTAACTAAGTTAACCAAAAAATTACCAAATGGTTTTAAAAAAACACAAGTTAAAAATTAAAATGGTTAAAAAAACTTATCCCCCCTTCAAACCCCCGAAAAATTTGGCAGAGGGTGAAGGGCCTACTCTCACAAGTGCTGTAAAGTATCACAGAAAAGGGTAAATGAACCTACTCACGGTACCACTGGTGGTAAGCCGACGTCAGGTGGTCACGTGACTGAGGGAGACCTCAGTACCTGAACTGCTAACCGGCACTTAAACTATGGTTTCCCACAAACATGGAAATAAGAATATTAAAGCCTAGCAAAACAAAATACAATTCAGCATTAATATTAATTTAAAACATGCATATTATAAAAAAAAGGGGGGATATCCATTATAAAATGTAACGGGTATGACCATACTCGTAACATTTGTGGAGGTGATGGTGGTTTTGTGAAACACCGTGACAGTTTTGTAGGAGGTGGTGATTTTATGGGTGGTGAGGGTTTTTGGTAGAGTGTGCTTGGAGTGATGTAAAGAAGATGTAATAAGTCTGCCACACTGGAAGACGTAGTTTTGAGGTGGGGCAGTCCCTCAGCTTCTGCTGCTTTTGCATTCGTCTAAAGAAGACTACGAAGGCGAAACGTTTCGGGAAAAAGCTATGTAACTGTTGCACATGTATTTACTTATCGATACTGATGGAGGAACACACCAGCAGGTATACTGGGCCCCCGCTGGTCAGGTCCTTCTCAAATCAACCTCTTCATAATTGTCAAATTCCGTATTCCTGACCTAACTTTCACTAAAGCTTCCCACATAAACTCACGTTCTTTTCGCCAGTAGATCTTCGCTGTATTGGACTGAGAAGCAATTTGGGTGGCGAAATCTTCCACAATAAAAAAATAACTAAGTGTACCACAGTGTCTTAATTCATCATCCAGTCGGTCCTTTGAATCATTTATCTACATAACTTAATAATTCCGTCTGTGTTAGGGAAACGTTGTAAATAAAGAAAGAAATTATGGCAGTTCAGGGCATTAGGGGAACTCTCGCCACGAGTGACTTTTTCAGTTTTAAAGTTAGGACTGAAGAAACCACTCGCGGCGAAATATTTTTTTCCCAATAAATTTTCCTGAACTGTACATAAGTGTCTTTCCCCCATCTGGCGTCACTATTACCATTTTTAATCGTAAATAAAGGATAATATTATGCTGATTTTTGTCTCCTTGTCCATCAGTGTTTTATGCCAATTACCTCCATGAATTCTTCCATTAAAACAGGTGTAAAAATCAGTGGACTAAACGCAGAATCTGTTTGGGTTGAATTTCTAGTAGGACAACCACAGAACAGCTGGGGATTTGTTTGCGATCCTCTTATTACGATTTCGTGAGTCTAGAAGGTCACCAAAAATTGATTTTAAGGGTGATGCACCAATATCAAAACGGGTTTAGTTGGAGAAATCACAGGTAGTGAGAGAGATGCACAGAAAATTGAGAAAATGCACAGGTAAATTGGAGAGGGCTACAGGTAGTGGGAGTTAGGCGTTGTGGCATGCAAAGAGTACGTAACCTTTATTCGGCGCATGTACACACCCTCATTTACAGGCTATCTCCCCCAACCAGCGAACCAGGTTGCTAAGAGTTGATGATGGGGCCCCGTCGTTCAACTAGTGACCAGGTTCTAGCCAATAAGAAGATGGTTTTGGCAATCGCAGAGGTTATGTGGGTACCGCTCTCCTGTCTGCCCTTGTCATTCCCATTCTAGAGCTGGTTGAAGCACGGTCTGCTATCTTGTGGCTTCTATTTCTGCTTTGCTTACCGTGGAGTGCACTATACTTATCTCTGTACATAGTGTACATATTGCTGTTATAAATTGGTGAAGGATAATATAAGTCTAAACTTTTTCTACTGTGTTTATTTGCTCCCATTACACCCGGGGTAACAGGCCATTTGGATCCTGGGTTGTAATAGGCGTGGTAGTGGGTAAGATGTTGCTTTTATAGATGCACCCGAACTGGGAGAGATCTGTAGGTGGTGGGTGAGATGTGTTGGCAGTTAAGATGCTCAGGTAATGGGTGAGATGTGCATGTAGTAGGAAACATGCTCAGGTAGTGGGCGAAATGTGCACATAGTGGGAGGACATCAACCTATGAGCGCTGTGCCGAGTGGATAGGTTGGCGGATCCTAATAGAGCCTCAACAGCTCCTATCAGTCTCGGGTCCCCAGCAGCCCTAAACTGTTTTATGATGAGCCATTTAGGAAAAGATCGCGTGTCAGAAGGCAGAAAGAATACTTTTTCCCAAAGAGGAAACAGAGATTGCTGATATTTGCTCAAATGTTTGTCTTCCCCTCAAAAGGGGCACGTCGGGGGCCCTAGTTCAGCCCTGATGTGTCCATTTTTGTCGGCCCCGTTGCGAAATTTTTGATCTCTGAGAAAGGTAAAACACCTGCGAGTCATGATAGTAACGTGACGCGATACTGTGAGCCTGTAACCACCCCAAACAAAACAACTAGACAGGTAATATTTCCTACGCACATTGTTCCCCGTGCCCTTTCTGATAAGGGGTCAAATTCATTTTGCACAATGAAAAGCTTTTTTTTTTGGTAGTGCCGAACCAAAACCCCCTGTACACACCCACCCTGCGAGCAACATCCGCCCACCTCGCCGAATCGCAGTTTTTAAAGAGTGCTCAGAGTTCATCAATCCGAGCTGTACCGTAGGGGCTATGTTATTCATAAAAGAGAGCCCCCTAAGCTCTCCAAACAACAGCTCTACTGATGACCCTCTTTTACATTATACAGATTGAAAGGGTTTTACATTATAATTTAGTTTGCTTGAAATTTTATGATCCTTACAGTGTGTCTTTAAGAGGGGTGCGGGAGAATCTTAAAAAAGCAACGGGAAGTTTGCTATATGTAATCAATCGCTAAAAAGTAAGGCAGTCCCAGGATGAAAATTCATGTTGCAAAATTTTCCATCGCTGCTACCATCGTTGGTTTGACGTAGAACCCTTGACGGGAAATGCACGTTTTCCGGGTTTGAAATGACTGCCTCTCTAAAAGGCGTAGAATTGGGGGATATTTTATTAGGGCTAAATGAAAAATGGGAATAAATAAATGAGGAATAAATAGCGTGCTAAAAATATATAGCCAGGCAACTCGCAGAAATGGTTTTAAGCTGGAAGAACAGATTCAGGAAGAGTATGGAAAGCACGTTTGGTAATAAAATGTGTTGATGGAACAAATTCCGAGTCCGTCATAGAAGCTAAGACCTGTGTAGTTTTAAAATAGGTTCGAAAATACCGAGGGGGTTTAGGGGTGGGGTTTACTTGACTGGGGTGACTGGTCAGAACCGGGTTTTTTCCCTTTCCTTAAAGGGAGGTGACCTACGGGGTGACCATTGGTCAAAGCATCCTTCCATTGTCGTGGGATTCGTAGGTAAGGAAAAACTCACTTGTTGGATGGTAACGCTATATTGTCAGCTGTGGTAATGGAGATAAGCCCAGGGATGAACGGCGAAAGCCTCACGGAAACGCCCTCCTGGCCGAAGATATTTCAACCCGCTGGAAAAAACAGACCCACAAAATCCCACAAACCACGGGGGATGAAAAAGCACTCAAAATGGTTGGAGCTTGACAAAAAGCGAGGGGAAGACTGTACCCACGTGGCTTGCTTGAGTACTGGGGAAAAGACACCCTGGGTTAGTTGCTGGCTGGCTTATTTTAAACCCCTTCACACGAATAGCTTGATAACTTCTCACGATGACACAGCAAGGGGGGAAAAACGGTTGGCAGGAAAAGGGTTTGGGATGGTATCGGTTGGGCTGACGGGGTTGTTCTGACCCCCCCACCACAACGGTCTACTGGTTTATTTTTGAAAACCTGGCCCAACCCCTCGGGAGTGTGCAAATAACCAAAAACACAAATACAAAGAGACTGACCAGTGAATAATGTTGGCGGGTAGACGCTTGATTGGGGAGTGGCTTGAGGCACCGTGTCTTCGGAGGCGTGGGTTCGAATCCCCCGCTGTCACCAAATTGTCGTGTGGGGTTCGGTAGGAGTACAAAGGTTAAAAGGTAAACACCTTGTGGATGGTAACATATTATTGTCAGACTGGGAATAGGAGATGGAGACGAGCCCCTTTCTCACTCATGCATGGGCAAAAAGGGAAGGCGAAACACGGAGGGGGGCTCCATCCCTTTTACCACATTGACAATAATAGTGTTACCCCCCAACAAGGTGTTTCCCTTTCAACCCCGTTTCTCCTACCGAACCCACACACCCATGGCCCTGTCCCACATGGGCCAATAGGCAGTTGCGTGTTTTTTCTTTCTAGTTCTTAGTTCTATCGTAGTACTGATGTATTGGATACGAGGCAGGGCAGAGGCAAAGACATGGATAGTACGGGAAAAGTTATTTGATAAAAGGTACACCAGGAGAAGTAGAGGGGCCCACGAAGAATCATGAAGAGGGAGTTTCGAACTTTGTGAAAGTCGGGGAATGGGGCCCGGGACGGCCATGTGTGCTGAGCTGCACCCCAAAAAGAGTGATCTCACACACAGAATTTTTTTACTTAGCAGAGCAGGAAATGCGGAACCCACAGGAGCATGTTTACACAATAGGGTGAATGTAAATCCCTGGATGGGATGTGAAGGTCGTGTGAGAGAGTGCATAGGGGCTTGGATTTTAAGTGTGGGTGAAATGTCATTTTGAGGGGTTTCAAAGTGGGAGAGAGGGGGAGCGTGGATGAGATGTGCAAATCGGAAGATGTGAACGCGGTAGGAAAATGTGCAGAGTGGGGAGTGTGCCGCAGGGGGGAGAATGTGAAACTAGCAAAAAAGATGTGCAAGGGGGAGTAAAAAACAAAAAAAAAAAAAATTTAGCGCGATAATAGAGTTTCGAAACTTGGACTAATTATAGAAATGTGAGCACTATATGGGTCGTGGTTTCTCAGGGTAAAATTTGTTCTCTAGTTATTGATGATAGAACAGTGTGGTCTGGTTATCTGATAACCAAGTTTTTTTCTATTCTTCAGATAGAATTGTGGTCTGGCTCCTGAAAATTGAAGCTTGCTTTAGCTCTCTAATCATTGAAATCTTTTGTTCTAGTGATAAAAAATTGTAGACAGGTCTCTGATTTCTATACTCAGAGAACCAGAACACCATTTCTTCATCAGAGAATAAAATAACCCTTCTCAAGGTTTGCCTTGTCTCTCATACCTAAGTGTGTGGTTGTTTTCTTGATGTAGATTATGTGGTCGGGTTTTCTCTGATGTTGAAGTTTTGGGGTCTGGAACTCTAATGAAAAAAACCCGGTCTTTGAGTAAAAAGTGGGGTTGTAGGACTCTGTACTAGAAGTGTTAAGGCTTGAATACATGAAAAAAGTGTGTGGGGGCCCGGGACTTAGAATTAAGTTTTTGGGTTTGGGGAACTAAAAGAGAAGTTTGTTGCCCTGCGAGTCTGTGGTCTTTGATAAGTTTATCTAAATTCTTTTCAACTTTTATTAAAAATTTGTAAAAACAAAGCAAGTTTTTAAATTGACAGTTAAATGCTTTTAGTCCCCCATTTCAATTGAAAACTTCCAACATTTCCCCAGAAAAATTACCAGATAATTTGTTGTTTATTTAAATTAAAACCTGTTCCTTGCACTCGTCAGAAGCAAAATTTCTTTTTACCAACTCTTTTTGAAGTTGCCACGCAAGAATAGATAGTGAAGCTCCGCCCCCGTGCCCCCCACCACTGGAAAAGAGGTAGGAGCTCACAACCCCCCCACAACGTCACATGTCACATAATAACCGTGACCTTGTTCCTCAAACAGGGAGTCTGTGTAGAAGCTACCGAGCCTGGTATAGGTGTATTCTTTGAAACGTTGTTTTCCCCCGAATGTAGCTGGTACAGCACGACCATTATTGCTGTGACGGGTGAAAACCAAATCTGAGACAATTTGGTAGGTCTTCTTCATCATACTCGGTCTGTGTTTTAATAATAGTGTCTATATCCAGCAAGAGTGTGATGGGATCACACTCTGTGATAATAGTGTCTATAGCAGTTTGTGTGTTGGAAGACCCCATCCAGCAATTAAATATTTTATTTATTGAAATGTTCACATATGTCATTTGTTTAAAAGTGGTCATGATATGATGTTTTATTATATATGTTCCTACCATATTGTTTTTGTGTGGTGGGGGTTGGTGGTACATCACTATTTGGTTGTAGGGTTTCACACTCCCTGGTGTATGACCTGCATATATATTAAAGCTATGATGGATTTTCCTCTACCCTTGCCGTCTAATTGTTCACTTCCTGACTGCTGTAAGGTTAAAAGGCATTTTTTAAAATCCCCATCGCCCCAAACTCCCCTTCCCTCATTATTGCCTCCCAGTATTTTGTATTCGTAATACGACCAAGGGTCCTTCTGTTATCTAATATCGGGTGATTTAGATTTCTAGCTTCCCTATAATCATCCCGGAAATAATCAAATGCAAATATTTGCATTTTTTTTTATAGTTTCTTTAAATGCTTTACAAATTTTAGTCCATACGGGTTTCTACATACTCCCAAACCCCGGTCGGCATATCCCTTTTAAAGGGGTCTGAGGCCTCCTACTGGGGTTCCTGAAATTTTCCACTAAGTTTTCCAGTCTCGTGTTACTGAGCAGCCTTCGGTGATGTGTCCCTCACGAAATGCTTGGGACAATGTTCTCTCGACTCTTCTTAAAGGGAAATTTGGGCAGCCTTTTGTTGGGGTCACTTTCCCCTTTTCCTTTTTTTCTAACGATAATGTGTAGCCTCTCTCCCTCAAGAGTTTTTCCCTTTCAAAATACAACCTTCTACCAATTCAAAAAAAAATTTTGCCCCCTGTTTTTTAATGATGTTACAAATTTTCCCCCTTTTCACTGCCAATATCTCATCTTTTCTCTCTTCACCTCCCAGAGACTAGGAAAAACGACCCCTCCTATCCTCTTGTAATTTCCTTTCCTTCCAGAACTGATTGTCTTTTTTTTCAGTTCTTTTCAAAACAGCATATAATCTCCTTCACCTCCGGCCCTGTGTGGTTGTTTGGGTGTGTGTTTTGGGGTTTTGGTGTGTTGGGTGTGTGTATGTGGGGTGTGGGTGTGTGGTGTTTTGTGTTGTGTGTGTGTTTGTGTGTATGTTGTGTGTGGTGGTGTGTTGTGTTGTGTGTGTGTTGTGCGTGTATGGCGTGCTGTATGTGCTGTATGGCGTGCGTTTGTGTGTGTTGTTTGTTGTGTGTTTTGGGGGTTGTGTGTGGTGTGTGTGTGTGGTGTGGAGGGTGTTGGTGTTTTCGTGTGTTTATGTATTTGGAGTAGATCACTGCGTGGGGGAGGGGGGAAGGAGTATAAGCTTATTCACATGTACACTCCTTGAATACTTTTTTGTTTAAAAGATACTGGGGTATAGACCAACAGAGAATACGTATGCTAAGATTATGAAAGCTAATCACCACCAACCATCCCCCTACATTCCATCCATCCATCCCAAACCATCCACCCATCATCCATCCCCCCATCAATCCATCCATAAATTGATCCATCCACCCCTCAGTTTTTTCATCTTCCCTCAAACCATCCATCCACCTATCCACCCATCAATCCTCTATCCTTTCACCCACCCCCCCCCCCAACCACTCTCTCTCTCTCCTCTCTCCCAACAAAACACACACACACACACACACACAACACACACACACACCAGGGGCAGTTCAAAGGGCTATTGTATTTTTTTGGGTTTTTAAAGACATGACGGAAAAGGGTAGACTCAGAAATGTCACTGTTGCATATAGTGAAGCAATGAGGGAATTAAATCGGGGTGAGGATCAGGGAACTACAAAGAGACTTGGAAGGCTGGAAGCCTGGTCGCAACGCCCCCGAATTTAACCCCCGCCAAAGCAAAGCCATGAAAAACGAGGAAGGGGAAAATAACCGCAGACAGAGTATAGGCTAGGTGGGCCCAAAAAAACCCAAAATCACTCAAAAAAAGGTCTTGGTTGAGTATAAAACCGAGCATATTTCCCGAGGGCACTCATCCAGATAACGTGCAGCATATGTGCGCCCGGCAAACCTGACAATTTCGTTCCGGTTTCCCCAGTAAAGGAAAACTTTAAAACATGTACCCCTGTAAAACCCCATACTGGAGTATGCAGCACCATTTGGAAAACCCCCACCTGGTCAACAAGTCAAGAAATTAGAGAAAATCAGTGTTTGCAACAAGGTAGTTCAGAGCTAAGGGGAATGTCCTTTGAAGAAAGGGTTTAAGGAAAACGGCCAATACCAGCTGCCTGTGTTTTTTACTTTGTTTTCCCTGTGTTTATCTAGTATTTCTTTGTGTCTATGTTTTCCCTGTCTTTCTTTTTGTCTGTCTCAGATATATTCATCCTTTGTGGACCGGAAAAGGGAAAATCGAGAAACAATTTAATTTTCAAGTAGAATTCCCGTCTCAAAGTTTCTACAAATAAAATATGTGTTGATTAATAACAATTAAAAAATAAATAACTTTCGAGTCCCGAATTTTAGGCCCTTAAATATTTTTTTTTCACCTTCGGAACTAAGGGGATAGTCTTAATTAACTTAGTTAATTAAGAAAAAGGGAGAAAAAAAAACCACGTGGTCCCCTTTCACAATAATTGTCACACTTTATATTCAATGAGTTTTATAAATTTACTTTTCCCGATTCATTATTATCTAACTTGGGAAAAACTTTAAGAGTTTCTCATCCTCTGTCTATATACACCTCGGCAACAGAAAATATCCAGTGTTGCACCTGTTTTTAATAATCAAGTGTCAGCAAATTTCAGCATTAATGTAATGATCTTGTCTCAGAAAACAACACAGGAATTTGGTACAAAGATATTTCTACAAAAACCTTTTTCCAACCCCGGTGCAAGACATGCGAAGTACCTAATTCCCCCAACGTGTCCCGTCCACCCGTAATACCGCCCCCAACTGCGTATCCCCAAAACCCCCAAACAAGGCTAAGAGACTGAGCCCTTAAATTTTCCCCCATATTTTCTCTAGTAATATACTGCTCTGTATTAGATTGAAAAAAATTTTCGATACTGTATATCATTATTGTCATCATATAAATGTTATATAATAAGGGGTTTAAGATTTTTTGGCGGTATAAAAAATGAAATGCAAAAAAATGCTCCTCGTGCTATTAATAAAATTAAAAGACTATTATGTTTAAGTCACATTCGATTTTTTTTTTATTTTGCATTATCTTCATAGTACTTTTTGTTGTTGCTTCATCGGAGTTTTTTTTTTTTAAAAACCCGGGTTTTTACAAGGTTAAGATCCCTAGCTTTTTTACAAGCTATTACCGGTTAAGGATTCCTAACTTTATTGACAAGCTAAGAGCTGTTCCTACATCAGTCATTGAAAGCATTTTAAAAAAGCACTTGCAGGTATTTTTTTCATAAATACAACAACATAAGTTCAAAATGAGCAAATGCTTCAGGGGATAATTTTTTATGTATTTCGTATTTTTAGGCACAGTTAATTTGCATGGTTTTTCCCGTAACTTTTTCTTTTGCTCCCCTATTTTGGGAAAAAGTCTTTTTCAGGCACGTTGAGTTTCAGCCCTTTGACGCATAATGTAAATATGTTTTCGCTTAGGAAAAACTTATATTTTTTCCAATGTTGTTTAATTTTAATGTTAGTTTTTTTTTCCCAGTTAAAAAAAAAAAGTGCAATTTAACTCCAAAAATTTTGGGGAAAAAATTATTTTAAAAAATTTAAACAGAATTTATATTTTTTTCTTCTAATCACAACAGCAAACAATAACAAAAATTATATTATCAACAACAGAAACAATGAAAAAAAAACTGAAAAATCAGCTGTAGACATGAGACTCAGAAAGTTAAAAAAAGCAAATAAAAATACTGCAACAACATCAACTCATTAAATAAAAGACAGCAACAACCAAAAAGCAGCACGATAGCAGAGGACGCAATAGAAAACGGCAGAAAAAATAGCAGTCACATACCAAAATCAATAAAACAGCTAAATAACAGCAGCCACTAACGCAGTATTTTCTTTAAAAGCAGCAACACCGGAAAAGGGCATAACACACTGACAAGATGAGAACAGCAGATCATTTTTGCCGGTGGAAGGGTTTGGGGGTGAAGTGGTGGTGACAAAACCCGACCCCTCCTAGGGAACCTCACCCGGACACCAAAACAAAATGGACCTGGGTTTTCCGTCCTTTCAGGTGGGGGCCCCCATCTTTCCCCCTTTATTATTATATTCAGAGAAACCGTTAAACCGTCAAAATTATAAACCCCTTTTGGGAATGGAAAAATAATCAGGTTTTATCCCAGGAAGGGAAGAGAAGATCCAGCTGCTTGGTCAAAAAGCCCCTCAACAAAAATGTCACCCCGCTGAAACCATTTTTTAACATTCTTTTTTTGACTGTCCAATCGAATTATTTATGCTAAAAAAAATTCTAGATGAAGTTTTTTTGGGGAAAAATTTCAAATTAAGTAAAAAGTGTAGATGAATGGTTCAGAGAACCGGCACGTTGTAAATTAAAATTGTGCAACTCTTGGGTATCTTTTTTAGGAAACGTTTCCCACACAGTGCTTCATCGTCCATACAAAAGGGAAAAGTGAACAGGGGAAATGAGGTAAACAGTCCCCCCAACCTTGATGATGTGGTCAGTCCTCAATTGAATAGAATTCGGCAAATTTTGCGGGGAATCGCCCCGATACCGTAGGGAGGGGAGGTCAGCAAGTGGGGGGGCCTATGTTTAATGTGGAATAGGTCGTGCCCAAGGGGTTTGGCAAGCGAAAATTCCCAAAAAATTAAAGGGCCCAAAAGTTGCGTGTCGACAGGGTTGTAAAATGAAGGTTCAGAGAACCCACACGTTCTCTGAACCCTTCATCGACAACCATTTAGGGACTGATTACACAGGGAAAAACTCCCCCCAAGGGTTTAGGAGATTACCTCATTCTCCTCATGTCTTCACGTTTCTCCTTGTATGGCTGACGTGTACTTAGATGGGGTGACGTTTACTTAGCTTGGTGACGTGTACTTAGCTCTGCAAACCTGTTTGTGTGCCTCTGTAATCGAACCAGGATGCCCTTCTTTAGCAGCTTTCCACAGCTGAGAAAGAACTCCCGGTTGCTAAACTGGGGGAAACGGCGATTAACGGAGGAGAACAAGAGGATCGTAGTAATCCACCTGTTGTGGTCCCCCGGTTAAGAGGGGGCTTGGTCAGTGGCCGGGGGAAAATGGGGAACCCAAACTGAAGATTAAAAACGGGGTTTGGGGAGGCAAAACAAAGAAAACCAGAAGACTGCCGTGGAAACTTCAAATCATTCTCGGGCTACCTGACGAATGTGAGTGTTCTACTGGGGAAACCCAACGAGCACCAAGGAAGCATTGGCAACGTGATGAGACATCCCCAAAACCCAACGAAGACCATCGAGAACGTCATACGAATTTACAAGTGGTGTAAAGCTACCTGGGGAATTGGTCGACTCTCGGGGGCATCATAGGACGACGCCAAGGAAGGGGAAAAACTTGTTGTTGTTGGGGGTAGCCAGATTAGGGACATGGTGGGCATTCTGTTTGAAGGATAGGATAGGGGGAGGAGTATGTTTTCCTGGGGCTGGAGAAAGGGAAATTTTTGCCGTCTGGATGACCATGAGAGGTAATGGAAACCCCTTATCTTCTATTTCGGGGGCAACGATGTTGGAGAGTAGGGGTGAGGGCCTGATTACAGGTATAGGTCACAATAAATAATTAGGAAAAGGGTGGGGCACCTGTCATATGTGGCATTTTTCCCGGGAGGGGTTGGAAAAGATGGTTGTCCCGAGCAATTTGGTGTCAATTGTCTGGGGCAAATACTGTAAGGGAAAAAGCGGTAAAATTCATTGACAATGGGGACCTCTTCGGCAGAAAAGACGTATGCCAGGATGGGGGTTTTACTTGTTAGGGGGTGGGGTGGGAGCACTGGCCCAAAGAGTGGGGGGGAGCTGTTAGGTCTTTAAAAATGGAATAGTTAGTGGTATGGGTTTTTTGGGGAAACTGTAAGTCGCAGGGTAGTAACAGAGTACTAGGGGAAATAGTAAAAGGAAAATGAGGGGGAAAAGGGAAACCAGTGGGATAATTGCAATGACGTAAAAGGTTTAGTGGAATAACGAAAGGAGCAGAAAAGGGAAGAGATAGGGGGGCATTAAATATTTATTACAAAAAATTTTCCAGTGCTAGAAATAAGATGGGCGGTTAACTATTGCTAGTGCAGGTAAATGATGTATTTGCCATACTGAACGTGGTTTTAAATTTAAAAAGTGGGACATGCCTGCGAAGTCACATTCAGGGTTTTAAATTGTTCCAATAATAAAGTAGGGGAAAGGGGGGGGGGGTGGCATTTTATGTCCCCGATCGCTTTAACTGTTGCATAAAAACGGGTATTAAGTCTTAAGTAACACATACAGAGTCTGTTTGGATAGAATTTTCAGAGGGACATGAAAAATTAATTTTAGGTGTGATATACCGTCCCCCAAATTTAGATAGGGACCAGGGGAGACTACTATGGGAGGAAATTGTTAGGGCCACAAGGCACGATAATGTAGTAATTCGAGGAGACTTTAACTTTAGTCATATTGATTGGAATTTCTTGACTGGGAATTTAGAATCATACGATTTCTTAGAAGTAGCTCAGGATTGTTTTTTGAAGTAGTTTGTGACAGAACCTACAAGGGGTAATAACCTGCTTGACTTAGTTCTGGCAAACAATGAATCCCTTGTTAAGAACATAAGAACATAAGAAAGGAGGAACACTGCAGCAGGCCTGTTGGCCCATACTAGGCAGGTCCTTTACAATTCATCCCACTAACAAAAATTTGACCAATCCAATTTTCAATGCTACCCAAGAAATAAGCTCCGATGTGCAAGTCCCACTCAAATCCAACCCTTCCCACTCATGTATTTATCCAACCTAAATTTGAAACTACCCAAAGTCCTAGCCTCGATAACCCAACTAGGTAGACTGTTCCACTCATCTACTACCCTATTTCCAAACCAATACTTTCCTATGTCCTTTCTAAATCTAAACTTATCTAATTTAAATCCATTACTGCGGGTTCTCTCTTGGAGAGATATCCTCAAGACCTTGTTAATATCCCCTTTATTAATACCTATCTTCCACTTATACACTTCAATCAGGTCTCCCCTCATTCTTCGTCTAACAAGTGAATGTAACTTAAGAGTCTTCAATCTTTCTTCATAAGGAAGATTTCTAATGCTATGTATTAATTTAGTCATCCTACGCTGAATGTTTTCTAACGAATTTATGTCCATTCTGTAATATGGAGACCAGAATTGAGCTGCATAATCTAGGTGAGGCCTTACTAATGATGTATAAAGCTACAGTATGACCTCTGGACTTCTGTTGCTTACACTTCTTGATATAAATCCCAGTAATCTATTTGCCTTATTTCGTATGCTTAGGCATTGCTGTCTTGGTTTAAGGTTGCTGCTTACCATGACCCCCAAGTCCTTTTCACAATCTGTATGGCTAAGTTCTACATTATTTAACTTATAAGTGCTAGGGTTATGGACACTCCCGAGCTTCAGAACCTTGCATTTATCTACATTGAACTGCATCTGCCACTTTTCTGACCAAGAGTAGAGTTTGTCTAAATCCTCCTGAAGTTCCCTAACATCTACGTTTGAATCAATTATCCTACCTATCTTCGTGTCATCGGCGAATTTGCTCATATCACTAGTAATTCCTACATCAAGATCATTGATATATATTATAAACAACAACGGGCCCAAGACGCCACTTGTTACTGATCCCCACTCGGATTTAACCCCATTTATGGACACTCTCTGCTTCCTGTCTGTGAGCCATGATTTGATCCACGAGAGCACCCTTCCCCCAATGCCATGAGCTGCTACTTTCTTCAACAGTCTTTGGTGCGGAACTCTATCAAATGCCTTACTAAAATCTAAGTAAACAATATCAAATTCTTTATCGTGGTCAACAGCCTCAAAAGCTTTACTGAAGAAAGTTAATAAATTAGTTAGACAAGACCGGCCTCTTGTGAATCCATGCTGAGTATCATTAATCAAGCTATGCTTATCGAGATGGCTTCTTATAATCTCAGCTATAATTGA
>NC_069465.1:29943884-29973219 GCF_026875155.1 Cherax quadricarinatus | reverse complement strand
GTAAGACGAAATGTATTTTAAATTTAATCTTCCCAAAAACCCCGAATGAAATCCTTGTGATACATACACCTGTTTGGATATCTCTTTGTTCTAGCTTTTGTAAAGCCGTGATTGTGCTGACAAAATTTCAAGACACGTGGCCCTCGAGGTCCCCAGATTAGTGTTTTGCGCGAGAAAATTTCCACAAGAATTTTGAAGGAACATAAAATCATCTACAATGAGTTCTGCGAGTATTAGGTGCTTCAAGTGGGGAAAAGTGATATTACCAAGTATGACAAGTCTAGTCCTATGATATACCAGTGTGCTTTTAGAACTGACCGCAGTGTGAGGTGTAACACTGCATTACCACACTGGGCAATGCATGCAAACGAATTGTCATAAATTTTGCAATAAAAAAATAACTTAGGCAAGTATTGCTTGTTAAACCTGCATGGTGAATCTTTGTTTGTATATAAACAAGAATTCCCTGACTAACATGACAAGTTTCACTGAGACGTCAAATGATGTATGTTCTGAAATAATTGTTCAGGATGTTCAGTATGTCTGATGCAATAACAATTGCTGTTAGGTCATATGAGTTTTCAAAAATGTAAAAATGTTCATTGCTATATTTTATTGCAAAATTTTTATGTGTTCATTTATGCTGGAAACCAGTTCCTATTATTTGTTTTACATTATTGTGCTGAATAATAGTTAAAATATACACTCGTTCCTTTTATTCAACATTTCGTAATATTATGTTCGGCAAATTTTTATATTTTTTTCGCCGGCTGTTGGCACTTCACAGGAGTTTTAATTACTCATTTTTTTGGATTTTCCAGACAAAAATATTAAAAATTTAAAAAACATTTCAAGAGTAAAAATATTCCTTGGAAGAGAGAGCTCTTTAAACCAGAGAGAGAGCTCTTTAATCCAGAGAGAGAGCTCTTTAATCCAGAGAGAGAGAGAGCTCTTTAAACCAGAGAGAGAGAGAGCTCTTTAAACCAGAGAGAGAGAGCTCTTTAATCCAGAGAGAGAGAGAGCTCTTTAAACCAGAGAGAGAGAGCTCTTTAAACCAGAGAGAGAGAGCTCTTTAATCCAGAGAGAGAGAGAGAGCTCTTTAAACCAGAGAGAGAGAGCTCTTTAAACCAGAGAGAGAGAGCTCTTTAAACCAGAGAGAGAGAGCTCTTTAAACCAGAGAGAGAGCTCTTTAACAACAGAGTTCTGATTTCTGAGCAGTTTTGATTACCACCGGTAAAGTGTCAAGGTTTATGAATAAAGAAATAATCACATATTTAAATGAAATACAAAATAATATAGTTATTCTGTAATATTAGAACTGGAAATTGGTAAATAGTTGCATTATTATTGCAAGAAAACATTACAATCAAATTTTTCCCCATATTGTATTATTATTACATTTAGTAATGCAAGTCAAACATGTATAAATACAACATACTCATATATACAGGAGGCTGATTCTAACAAGATCAGTTAGTCTGTAATGCGTGCAACATTTGTGAGTATGAAGAACACTCTTCAGCCACTATAAAGTTCACCCAAACCCTGGATAAATCCTTGTTTCCTCCATTTTTCAATCTAGCAGTAGTTACAGAGGAAGGGAAATTTAATTTGCAAGTATTCGAAAAATTATTATTACATTTTATATGAGTGCAACACACTATTACAACGCAAGTTTCACGTAACAGTATTTCCCAGGACAATTACAAATTTACCCGAGTTGAAGTCCGAAGCTCGTTTTGAAACGAAACTCATCTCTCAGGTATACTGAATATCCGTGATTCGAACCCCAGCTGGGTGGAAACGCTGGGCATGTTATTTTACATCTGGCCGATGTCATTAGCAAAAACTGTACGGGGTTTTCGGGGGACTGATGTGGATCGCTTCCTGATGGGGGCGGGGTAGCATATGTTAGATAGCGCTGGTCTTCGAAATGAGGTGAGGACGTACAGTAGCTCTCACCCTCTAAAACTGATTTGCGTAAAATGTCATACATAATGTTACATAAATACTTAAAGTACAGCTTCTGCCTGGTCTCAGACCTAGCCGCGGGGGCGTTGACCCCGAAACCCTCTCCAGGTAAACTCCAGGTAATATATATACCAACATAGAGTATATGTAGAAATACTGAACAGAGACAGTGTCACCTAAACAAACGGCAGGAAACTCGGTTGCATCAGTAGTAGAAGGTCCAACGTTTCCCTATCACGCTCTCTTAACATGTTAACTCTCCCCTGCTTACACACCCAGAGAGCTAACTGCAGTAATGTCGTCAACAGGCGATAATTCTCACATGGTAAAACAGATGACATTGTGATGACGTATGCTTATGGGTAATACGTAAACCAATCAGAAGCCAGTGCAGGCAGAAAAATAATAAACGCAGCAGCTAACAATACTGCATTTGGACACAAAACGATCACATACTGGTGTGTGTGTGTGTGTGTGTGTGTAATGTAGTGCCGAATAAGTGAAACTTGCAATTCTGGCTTAAATCCAACGCTCCTCTTGCCGAATAAGGTAACCCAAAAAATTTGGGTGTGGTGCAATAATTTCGCATAATTATTCTGAACATAACGAAAAAAAAATGGATTAGTTGGATTACGCTAAATTAAATTGCGCTTGTTATAAGATTAGGTAAGCTTTCCAAATTTTATTGGTACAAAATTATTAATTTTTCATTAACATAAATGAAAAAAATATATATCTTTAAACGCATAAGAGAAAATTTTAGAAAAGACTTAATTTTGAATGATTTCTTGCTGACTGACCAGTTTTTACCAACTGGGAACCAAGCTAACCTCAGGGACGCCTTAGCCCGCTGGACCATCATGCTACAAACAACAGGGGCCCGGTGAGTACATGGGTCTGCCATGCTATGTGTGACATTCGTGGCTGTGGATACTACAGGACTAATTTCAGTTTCTCTGGTTTAGAAGACCAGTTTCACGAACAATTTACATATTAATGCTCACAGAACAGGACTGGTTCTAGATATTTGCTTCAAGTCACTTTGTTTGTGGAGCATTAATTTGTATACTGTATGGAAAGTCTTCTCATGAGCATTAAATATCATAAGAACACACAATGAGGTAAGAAGAAACGTTGGTATTATGAAATAATATGAACAAATAGATGATTAAAACTAGACATAGGTCTCGAATAAGAACATATGGAAAAAACTTTGGGTTAATATGGCCACCACAAATCAATGGAGTTATCGGCTTTTTTTATTCACACGCCTTCTTGGTGCCTTTGCTAAAATTGTGGCAATAGTTATGCAATTAAACTACAGGGCATATTGTTTTTATTTTATTTTAGTTTAAAAATTTCCTTAGCCAGATTATTTATGAATCAAGTTTATACTTCAGTTAGCAATATAAAGTCTAATTTTTAATTAACATAGGTAATAAAATATCTAAGGAAACGATGCAGATGATACGTTCAAAAATTAACGCATTAACATTTCTTTCGAAAATTTCTGGATCATATAGGAGTTTGGGAAAGTGATATAACTGAGGAAGCTGCAGATCCTAATGAGAACAATCTTTTGTTATGGCACAACACCCAAAGGAAACCCAATATTGCTGCTACACTAACCTCACTGGAGCACAAAGGAAGCCCAGTGTCTGTCTCCCCCTCCCCACACACACAATCTCTCTCTTCTCTCTCTCTCTCTCTCTCTCTCTCTCTCTCTCTCTCTCTCTCTCTCTCATTTACTGTTGGTCGTATTCAACTGTACATACTGTTTATTACTGGACCTACAAGTGTCCACTCCACAGAGTGGGCAGTGATTAGAATAATGCTTCGTATTTGAATGACTAAATTAACGTAACGCTATCAACTGAAGGAAAAGACTATTTCAGTGTTCCACCACTCTGCGGAAAAAAAATTGAACAGTATTGCTTGCTACAGAGTTTATTACGAATGGTTGCGTAATTGTTTCACTTTGATCTTCAAAGAATATTAGTAACTGCAAAATTCATTATTATGTACAAGTCCAAAATGAAGTTCATTGTCCATTCTGAGTGCTTCGGCAGCCTGTCCAGGTCTGTTTAGACACTTAGTCACAGATATTGCACGAACTATGTAACTTTGAATGTAAGCACATTTCGAGCCCACATGAAAACCAGACTGTCCAAGGTCTGGTCCCTCAAGGGCCATTCTCTTCCTATTTCGCTATGCATGGTTTGAGTTCCGTCGTGGGGCAGTGATCCTCGGAACAATCAGTAAAAAAAAAAAAATCATTTTCCTTTTGAAAGGTTTGTATTAAATCATCATGGACCCCATCATCATCACCATCGTTCCCGTCATCATTCCCCTCAAACATAATTTTATCATACAATCCCAAAATCAACACTAGGTTTACACAAAATATTCAAGCGCCCTTGGTGTTCGGACATGTAATATTATGCTATAAAAAACTGATTGGCTGACAATTATGGCCCTTTAAAAGTTTATGAAATGTTGTTTCCAAATGAGATCCAATTATATGTTTTCTGAATTGGTTAAGCTTTTAACGTTCAAACTCTCTCAAATCTGTTTTGGCAAAAACTGATATAAAAATCGGCATTTCATTATATGAAATAAAAAAGACGTGAATCGAGGTTACTTAAAAACAAAATCGTTTCTACAGCGTCATAAGTCTTCCAAAATGGGGTACTTTTTGTGCGACTTTTTTTTTTTTTTTTTTTTTTTTTTTATAACTTCCTGCAAGGTTCTCATGTATATATTGAGAACATTTCATAAATTCAGCTTCAAAATTTATAATTGTGTTGTACTGTAATTAATGAAAAATTCATATAATATTTTTCATTTTGTAGTTTTTTTTTGATCAAGTTTGAGTAAAATTTTCACAAATTTTGTTTGGGTTTCATAACTTTAGAAAACCTCTTCTGAAGGATGAAATTGTTATTGGAGAGTTAAGGTGCCGATTTACTAATTTTATTATTAAAATAGCGTAGCTTTATCTCCGTAAAATAACTTCAAAAGTGAACTCCTTCTCAGAGGCTTTACTCATTAGTGGCTGATGCATCTTGCAAGAAGGGAAGTATTCAATGATGTTTTGCATTGTGGCTGCATGTTAACATAGTTCTTAATAGAGTTAATGAATTTGGAGTAGTTGAATTCCAGGATATAAAATGGAGAATAACAAGTCTATTAAACAAAATCTTTTTATATATTATTTATATATATATATATTTTATATATATATATAATTTTATTATATATATATATATATATAAAATTTAAAATATATACGTCGTGCCGAATAGGCAGAACTTGCGATCTTGGCTTAAATAGCAACGTTCATCTTGCCATATAGGACAAAGTGAAAAAATTTTTGTATGCAATAATTTCGCCAAATCATTCTGAACTAAACGAGAAAAATGTATTTACTGTGTTTGTTTAGTATTAAATTATTGTAAAACAAATCTAAAATATATTTAGTTGGGTTAGGCTAAAATAAATTGCTCTTGTTATAATAAGGTTACGTAGTTTTCTAAGTTTCTTTTGGTGCAAAATTAAAATATTTACATCAACACTAATGAAAAATATATATCTTTGAACGTATAAGAGAAAATTTTAGAAAGGACTTAATGAGTTCTTGCTAATTGACCAGTTTTACATATTCGGCACGACATATATATATATATATATATATATTATATATATATTTATTATATATATATATATATATTTTTATATAATTATATATATATATATGCGTGTGATGTGTGTGTGTGTGTGTGTGTGTGTTGTGTGTACTGAATTAAGCAACTGTCCTGTGTTTTTTTTACTTTTTCTGTAGATCAAAGGCAAGTGATTCATATGGTGACTGTTCTTTCTTTCAGAAAAGTTATGTCTCATTTTCTTTTGAAGGATCCCAAAAAACTAAATAGCAATTTCCATCTTCTGTGTCGTGTGGTTATCAGTACCTAACTGTTGGTGCACGCTTTCCTCCAGGCTTTCTGGTATAGTCTCGTTTTCATACTGACAACACCACTTTAAATTGATTGTTATGACTTCGCAAATTTCTTTGTAGTATCTACGGAATTTATCTCTTTTTTTTTCTAGCGTATTTTTACTGTCATACTTCTTCTGATGTGTCTCAGGAGGAGTTTCATTTCAAGTTTGGCTTTTGACGCTATGTCATTCTTAAGCTGTTGGTCAGTCTCTTTCCTCACCAGTGAATTCTCATTTGTCTCTCTTCCCTCTCTGGAGGGGAACGATATGAAACATCGACAGTATAATGCGACCCTCTAGGGACAACGTTGCGATCACCCACTGGGTTTCTTTTCGTCTGTTATAAGCTTTCTATAATTTTTTTTCATGGTTTTTTAACTTTTCTGTTTTTTATTCAGCATCTTGAAATCATGGTCTCACTTTCTCTCTGCTATTTCCTTCTCTTCTTCTGGATATGAAGTTCCACTCTATCTCTGAATTTTTCAGTGAGGTACTTCACCATCTCATTCAATAACTTTCCATTCAGTTTCCTTTCCCTCCGCAATGTATTCAGGAACTCTCTCATCCCTTCAGAAGTTCCCCTTCTGAAATCTAGTATCTCGTCCCCTCTTCCATTCTTCCCTCAATGTTTAATTCCACGAAGTGTTCAAAGATGAACACTGTATGGTCTCTGACACCCAAAATATTCCCATATTCTTTTTCACAGATATAGTTGTGGTAAATACTAGCTTCCGTGTGTGTGTGTGTGTGTGTGTGTGTGTGTGTGTGTGTACTCAGTTGTGGTTGCAGGGGTCGAGTCACAGCTCCTGGCCCCGCCTCTTTGCTGGTCGCTACTAGGTCACTCTTACTGCTCTATGAGCTTTTTCATACCTATTTTTAAAGCTGTGTATGGATCCTGCCTCCACTACATCACTTCCCTGATCATAAAATTTCCTAACATCCCTGTGATTCATCTGAGTCTTCAACCTCTAACTGTTACCCCTTGTTGCTGTGTCCCATCTCTAGAACATCCTCTCTCTGTCCACCTTGTCGATTCCTCTCAGTATTTTATATATCGTCATCATATCGTCATCATATCGTCCCCTAACCTCTCCTTGTAGGACATGCCCCTTAGCTCCAGGAGTAGTCTTGTTGAAAACCTTTGCACTTTAATTCCTTACGTGCTTGGGGAGGTGTAGGTTTCAAACTGTGCTGCATAGTCCAATAAAGGCCTAACTCACATGGTGTATAGGGTCTTGAACGATACCTTTTTGAGATGTTGGTTGATGTGCTCCTCATATGTGCCCAGTGTTATACTCACCCCAAGATCCTTTTCCTTGAGTGAGAATTGTAGACTTTGGCCCCCCTACACTGTATTCCGTTTGCGGTCTTCTTTGCCCTTCCCCAATCTTCATGACTTTGCACTTGGTGGGGTTGAACTCCAGGCCTGCAGCCTGTCCAGCAACCATCTCCATATTCATCACCATCATCTTTACTCGATGTGCGATATTCCCGCATTTAAAAAGTAGCTAGATGTATTTGGGCGGGTGCGCATTCTGCGACAGGTATACCGAATTCGGTAATCCAGCCCCTCTAATGGACGCAACCGTAGTAGTGGAGGGCTGTTGCAACATTTTGGTTTCCTAGAATGAAAGGTATCATTCTTGGCAACAGGATAGTTTTAGAATGAAGTATGTAGTACACTTTTTTTTGCCATGTTGAATATGCCATCTTGAATATGGCAATTTCTGTAGGATTTATATCAGTATCACTCAAGGAGTAATTGAAACTTTGCATGAAAACAAAATCTTAATCTCACATGTAAGGCAAGTTGAGTACAATAATAACAAATGTTGTAAGTAGAGGGATGGACATCTACAGTCCAATTAAACTACTTCTAAAGCCTTTGTGTAAATGTCCCTTTGTAGTTCTTTCTGGTCCTCGTCCGATTGAATTCTTCACATCATCTGCAAACAGGGACATTTCCGAGTCTATTCCTTTCGTCATGTCGTTCACATATATCAGAAACAGCACTGGTCCTAGGAATGACATGTGGAAACCCCGCTCGTCACAGTCGCTCACTCTGACACCTCGTCACGTACCATTACTCGCTGTTGTCATCCCGACAGGTATTCCCTGATCCATTGCAGTGCCTTCCCTGTTATCCCTGCTTAGTCCTCTAGCTTCTGCACTAATCTCTTGTGTGGAACTATGTCAAACGCCTTCTTACAGTCCAAAAAAACGCAATCTACCCACTCCTCTCTCTCTCTTGTATTACTGCTGTCACCCTGCCATAGAACTCCAGTAGATGAGTGACACAGGATTTCCCATCCCTGAAACCGTGCTGGTTGTCATTGATAAGCTCATTCATTTCTAGGTTTTCCACCACTCTTCTGACGATTTTGCATACTATACATGTTTGTGACAATGGTCTATAGTTAAATACTTCGTGTCTGTCTCATTTTTTTAAAAATTGGGACTACATTTGCGGTCCTCCATACCTCAGGTAGTCGCTCTGTTTCGGTAGATGTGTTGAAGATTGTTGTTAATGGTACACATAGCGCCTCTGCTCCCTCTCTCGGGACTCATGGAGAGATGTTATCCGGCGCCATCGCCTTTAAGGCATTTAGCTCGCTGAGCAGCCTCTTCACTTCTTCCTCGGTTGTGTGTATTGTGTCCAACACTTGATGGTGCACCCCACTTCTCCATCTTTCTGGAGTTCCTTTTGTCTCCTCTGTGAACATTTCTTCGAATCTCATGTTGAGCTCCTAACATACTTCGCGGTTGTTTTTTGTGATCTCCCCTCCTTCCTTACTCAACCTGATTACCTGGTCCTTGACTGTTGCTCTCCTCCTGATGTGGCTGTACAACTGCTTCGGGTCAGATCTCGCTTTCGCTGCTATGTCATTTTCTTATTGTCGTTTGGGGCCTTTCCTTCTTACCTGTGATTTTTAAATTTCGGCTTAGGGATTGCCCCCCCTTATTTTTTTGGGAAATCGTTTGCCTTCAAATACTTCTTCCATTCTCTAGACACTTGGTTTTGTCCTCTTTACACCTTTGGATAAAACCAAAGAGTAAAAACCTCTCTTCTCTTCCTTGAAATTTTGGTTGTCACATATTCCATCATCTAATTTATGACTTCCCTGCCATTTCTGTGTTCTCACTGAACCTCATTCAGAAATCTTCTGCCTGGGGTAGTCTCCTTTCTTGTAGTTTGGCTACATTGGTCCTGCCCTTCCTGTTTCCCCTTCCACTTGTAAACTCTGTGTATTCGAAGCGCAAGAAGCACGTGGTCACTAGCCCCGAGGGGTTTTTCATATGTGATGTCCTCAATATCTGCACTACTCAAAGTGAATACTAGGTCCAGTCTTGCTGGTTCATCTTCTCCTCTCTCTCTTTTAATGTCCCTTACGTTTTGGTATATGAGGTTTTCCAGTACCACCTCCACCATCTTAGCCCTCCACGTTTCTGGGCCCCCATGTGGCTCTAGGTTCTCCCAGTCAAATTCCTTGTGACTGAAGTCACCCACAATCAGCAGCTTTGCCCTTCCGGCCACTTCAGCTAGTGTGTCAACCATCGCTCTGTTACTCTCATCATACTCTTGCATCGGCCTCCTGCTGTTGTGTGGTGGGTTATACGTTACTGCAATTACCACCTTGGGACCTCCAAACTAAAGTGTTCCTATTATGTAGTCTCTTACTTCTCCTCTGTCTCCTCTCTCCATCTCATCAAAATCCCATTGATTTTTGATGAGCAGTGCCACTCCTCCACCCCCTCTGTTCCATCTGTCTTTCCTTTGGATCTGATATCCCGTTGGAAAGATGGCATTTCTTATCATTCCTGTGTGTGTGTGTGTGTGTACTCACCTATGTGTACTCACCAATGTGATACCTATTTTCAAAACAGGTGACAGGTCCTTAGCTTCGAACTATAGACCAATAAGCCTAACCTCCATAGTGGGAAAATTTATGGAATCAATAATTGCCGAGGCAGTTCGTAGCCACCTTGAAAAGCATAAATTAATCAACGAATCTCAGCATGGTTTTACAAAGGGGCGTTCCTGCCTTACGAATTTATTAACTTTTTTCACTAAGGTATTTGAGGAGGTAGATCATGGTAATGAATATGATATTGTGTATATGGACTTCAGTAAGGCTTTTGACAGGGTCCCACATCAGAGACTATGAGGAAAATTAAAGCACATGGAATAGGAGGAGAAATTTTTTCCTGGATAGAGGCATGGTTGACAAATAGGCAGCAGAGAGTTTGCATAAATGGGGAGAAATCAGAGTGGGGAAGCGTCACGAGCGGTTGTTCCACAGGGTCAGTGTTGGGCCCCCTGCTGTTCACAATCTACATAAACGACATAGATGAGGGCATAAAGAGCGACATCGGCAAGATTTGCCGATGACACCAAAATAGGCCGTCGAATTCATTTCGACGAGGACATTCGAGCACTCCAGGAAGATTTGAATAGACTGATGCAGTGGTCGGAGAAGTGGCAGATGCAGTTTAATATAGACAAATGCAAAGTTCTAAATGTTGGACAGGACAATAACCATGCCACATATAAAACTAAATAATGTAGATCTTAATATTACGGATTGCGAAAAAGATTTAGGAGTTCTGGTTAGCAGTAATCTGAAACCAGGACAACAGTGCATAAGTGTTCGCAATAAAGCTATAGAATCCTTGGCTTCATATCAAGAAGCATAAATAATAGGAGTCCTCAGGTTGTTCTTCAACTCTATAAATCCTTGGTTAGGCCTCATTTAGATTATGCTGCACAGTTTTGGTCACCGTATTACAGAATGGATATAAATTTCTGGAAAATGTACAAAGGAGGATGACAAAGATGATCCCATGTATCAGAAACCTTCCCTATGAGGATAGACTAAGGGCCCTGAAACTGCACTCTCTAGAAAGACGTAGAATTAGGGGGGATATGATTGAGGTTTATAAGTGGAAGACAGGAATAAATAAAGGGGATGTAAATAGTGTGCTGAAAATATCTAGCCTTAGGACAGGACTCGCAGCAATGGTTTTAAGTTGGAAAAATTCAGATTCAGGAGGGATATAGGAAAGTACTGGTTTGGTAATAGAGTTGTGGATGAGTGGAACAAACTCCCAAGTACCGTTATAGAGGCCAGAACGTTGTGTAGCTTTAAAAATAGGTTGGATAAATACATGAGTAGATGTGGGTGGGTGTGAGTTGGACCTGATAGCTTGTGCTAACAGGTCGGTTGCCGTGTTCCTCCCTTAAGTCAATGTGACCTGACCTGACTAGGTTGGGTGCATTGGCTTAAGCCGGTAGGGACTTGGACCTGCCTCGCATGGGCCAGTAGGCCTTCTGCAGTGTTCCTTCGTTCTTATGTTCTTATGTTCTTATTTGCACTCACCTATTTGTGGTTGCAGGGGTCGAGTCATAGCTCCTGGCCCCGCCTCTTCGCTGATTGCTACTACGTCCTCTCTCTCCCTGCCCATGAGCTTTATCATTCCTCGCCTTAAACTATGTATGGTTCCCGCCTCCACTACGTCACTTTCTAGGCTATTCCACGGCCTGATACTCTATGTCTGAAGAAATACTTCCTAACATCCCTTTGATTCATCCGAGTCTTCAACTTCCAATTGTGACCTCTTGTGTCTGTGTCCCTTCTCTGGAACATCCCGTCTTTGTCCACCTTGTCTATTCACGCAGTATTTTATATGTCGTTATCATGTCTCCCTGACCTCCTGTGCTCCAGTGTCGTCAGGCCGATTTCCCTCAACCTTTCTTCGTAGGACAATCCCCGTAGCTCTGGGACTAGTCTTGTTGCAAACCTTTGCACTTTATCTAATTTCTTGACGTGCTTGACTAGGTGTGGATTCCAAACTGGTGCTGCATACTCCAGTATGGGCCTGACGTAAATGGTATACAGAGTCTTGAACGAATCCTTACCGAGGTATCGGAACGCTATCCGTAGGTTTGCCAGGCGCCCGTATGCTGCAGCAGTTATCTGATTGATGTGCGCCTCAGGAGATATGCTCGGTGTTATACTCACCCCCAGATCTTTTTCCTTGAGTGAGGTTTGCAGTCTTTGGCCATCTAAACTATATTGTGTCTGCGGTCTTCTTTGCCCTTCCCCAGTCTTCATGACTTTGCATTTGGCAGGGTTAAACTCAAGGAGACAGTTGCTGGACCAGGCTTGTAGCCTGTCCAGGTCTCTTTGTAGTCCTGTCTGATCCTCATCCGATTTAATTCTTCTCATTAACTTCACATCATCTGCAGACAAGGACACTTCTGAGTCTATCCCTTCCGTTTTGTCGTTCACATATACCAAGAACAGCACAGGCCCTAGGACTGACCCCTGTGGAACCCCGCTTGTCACAGGCGCCCACTCTGACACCTCGTCACATACCATGACTCGTTGTTGCCTCCCTGTCACTTATTCTCTGATCCATTGCAGTGCCTTTCCTGTTATGTGTACCTGATCCTCTAGCTTTTGCAGTAAACTCTTGTGAGGAACTGTGTCGAAGGCCTTCTTGCAGTCCAAAAAAATGCAGTCGATCCACCCCTCTCTCTCTGTCTTACTTCTGTCCCCTTGTCATAAAACTCTGTAGGTTTGTGGACACAGGATTTTCCTTCCCTGAAACCTTTGTGGTTGTCAATTATACACTTGTTTCTTTCCAGGTGCTCACCACTTCCTCCTGATGATCTTCTCCATGACCTTGTGTGTGTGTGTGTGTGTGTGTGTGTGTGTGTGTGTTGTGTGTGTGTGTGTGTGTGTGTGTGTGTGTGTGTGTGTGTGTGTGTGTGTGTGTGTGTGTGTGTTCATTCACCAAATTGGGGCTCATGTAATTGTAGTTGCAGAGTTTTTTCTCGGCTCCTGGCCAGCCTCTTGCTGGCCTTACTAGGTTCACTCTCTCCTGTCTGCGATAGCCATGCCATTCCTCTTAAAAATATGTATGGATCCCGCCCTTACTTCGCTCTCTAGGTTATTCCACTTCCTGAACACTCTAAGGCTAAGCACCTGTTTCCTAACATCCCTGTGATTCATACGTGTCTTTAACTGCCAGCTGTTCCCTGAGACCCGCCTCTTTCTGAGACCCATTTCTGAAACAAGCTCGCTCTTTCTACCCTGTCAAATCCTTTCAGTATTTCATACGTCGTAATGATATTATCTCCTGTTTTTCTGACCTGTAATGTTAGTTTAGCTCCTCTAGTTTATCCTCATAACTCACACCTGCAGCTTCGGGAATTATTTGCAATTTTTCAAGTTCTTTAGATGGTAACATGCCGCAAATAGGATCGTGAATGCATCCTTACTGAGGTTCATGTGTGTGTGTAGTCTTGTGATTGCAGTTATAGAATATTATTATTGTAATCAAATTAAGTGATAATTTCATACCGGGAGGGAGGTGAGAAAAAAGGTTTGTGTAACGGTTAAGAGTGAATGAGGGTCAGGGATGTGCTAGGGTAGGGGTTATTGGAGGTGAGGAGTTAGTGCAACAGTAAAATTGAAATCAAAGTTGGCGCAGTAGGTTGTTTGCAGTTAAGTCAAAGAAAGAGTCTGCTTCAGAGGAGGGACTTTCGGTGAACAGGTTAATGTGAGTTTATTGGGAAAATTTTCATGTAAGAGGTGGATTCTGTATGCACTCCCATAGGCACGACAATCTACCACGATATGTTGAACAGTGTGTGCGACCTGAGTCCTCACAGAGTGATGCCGGTCGTTTCTCCATGGGGTATCAGTGAGTCACTTTTGTCTAAGACTTAAGCACTAGAGTGCAGTTTCCCAAACCAGACAAAAGTGGAAAGAAAACAGTCAGAATCTCAAACGTGGTTTGATAGAAAATAATTTGTTGTCCACAGGGAACCAGAGTTATTGCCAGCATTTGCGGTGGTGATGAAAAGAAGTCTGAGAACATAATATTTCCTATGCGAAATCGGGAGGTCTCAAATAGCTGACAAAGCAGCAAAGTCTGCATGTTCATTGTCCTGAACATAATGTAGGCATGTCCTGGAACCAGAAAATATGACTTCTTTGATCTTGAAATGCAACATAAACAAAGCTGTATACGAGGGATGATAAATGTCGAATTCAGGATAGCCTGTAACGCATTGAGGAAATGAGAAACTACAAATGACGAGATGGATATCGTCAGAGTGGATGATGTTAGTGAGAACTGCATATAACTCTGCTGTAAAATTATTACCTAATTCTCATAAATGACATCTTATGATTCACTGAGAGAAACACAGCTCCATATCCAACGCCATCGGAGAGATTTAGATCAATGAATGTACACTGCAAAAGCATAAGAGTGAGTTTGGAAAAGATCAAGTGAATAAACGTAAAGTTGTAGGAAGCAGGTGAGCGTTTTCGAATGGAAGTGGGGAAGAGCAAACATGAATCACTGGAACTTCCCACGGAGAGAGATTAAAAGTAAGAGGTAGGAAGAACGTGAAGGGGAGGTAAATTAAGGGAAGCCATGTGAGAGAGTCTGTACGAAGAGGAAAGAGGCGTAATCAATTGGGGCGACAATTAAACAAATTAGTCTTACTTAAAATGTGTTTCTGTTGTGTGCGTTGAAGGGTCATGAAGGCCATGGAAGTGATGAGATAACGGAGACAGGGGAACATCACGTCTTTTACTGAAAAGGACTTTGGACGTTCGTTTCTGCAGATAGGCTGCCTACTGGGGAAGATTAAGAAGCCCAGACACGTAAACTTACTCTTTAATGATGTTGGGATCAAGTGTAAAAAGACCAATGGCGAGGCTTAAGAATATAGTTACTGCAGTCGAGTTTAGAAGTGATTAAGATTTACTGATGAGTTTCAAGTAGGTTCAAGAGGCTATGACAAGCATAGTGTGTGAGGCTTCCAGGATATTCGGCGATCCAAGCAAGGAACAATATATTTGACTGTAACCTGTTCAGGGATACGGGAACCATTCAGGTAAAGAACGGTATGAGGGATGAGCGGGAGTATTGTGCAAGTTATCTGGCGCGTTGTGGCAGCAGAAAATGTATAACCATGAGCCGTGGCCCAGTTGGAAGCCAGATCAATAACAAACAGGAGACAGGCCGCCACAAGGTGACAGCCAGAAAGTGCGTAAGCTATAGCAAAATCGTCGACAGAAACATCGATATAGTGGAAAGGAGAACAGAGGCAAGGCTTTTGATGGCAGATAGGAAGAGGGTGCTGCTAAGAACAAAACCTTGAGTTATGCAGTGGTCTATATCTCTTGTCTGCATTTTTAAATTGATTCTTGCCAAGAAAGCCACGAGGGCCCTGAGGCTTCATTTCATTATTTAGGCCTTGCCACCACCTCCTGACTACCTTATTTAATACAAAATAAAAATTTTCCCCAATTCCTGTGTCTCATCTATACCAGTAACTTTTATCTGAGCCCACGTATCCCTTTTTTTAATCTTCTCTCGGAAAATTTCTCTCCATCCCATCAAATGTTTGGTTACGTGTATTTATGTCCCCTGCTTGGCCTTCAACCCTTTTATTGTAGTCATGTTCAGTGTTTTTTTTTTTTTTTTTTTACCTCCTACTGCCTTTTCAGAATTTGTGTCTATTGACAGTCTGCTTCAGTCTTTGTTAATTATTTGCAATGTTCTATTTGCTACGTTTATCCTAATCACTGAGATCATTTCTTTTACCACTGATTACAGTCACTGAGCACCACATTAGTTTTGTTTTTTCACAATTCAATTTGCCGTGATTGTTTTGGTGCTGCTTGTTTTATTGTGCAGTGTTTAATTTATTATATTATTCATTATTTGCTTATTTTGCGATTTTTCTTCTTGAATCTTTCATAAATCTTTGAAGAAAACGTTTATACAGAGATTGCTTGTCCAGCTGAATTATTTCGCACACAGTTTTAATGATTGGTCTGCTAGTATGTAATTAATTTTTATTTGATTTTTTTTTTTACCTAAAAGAAATTCCATTAGGCTATACGTATACACACTCATGTAACCCAAAATTTGGTTATACGTAGAATGTATACTTTCAATACGACACGACATTAATACTACGACAAAATTAACATGTTATAAATATGTAAACATGACGAACACTTTGTATTTCTAGGTGATTTATCACTTATCTTTTTTTTATGATGTCTTTCCCAAGAGTGGAGTTGAAATCGCTGATTTTTCTCATTTTCTTTATTGCTTATATAGAGAAACTTAAATATTATTAGCTTAGATAAGCATTCCTTCTTCAGTAGTTCAACCACCTGTCTTATGACTGACTTGTTAGTTATAATTTACTTTGCAATGTCTGTTTCTGATTCTAGCTACTTAAGTGATCAGGTATATTTCTGTCATTAAAAGTTTAATCTATATACTTATTTTTATCTCAGTCTACTAACAAAATTTTCTTAATATTTTAAAATTTCTCTATGCATATGAAATTCCTCTGCTTCCCCAGCACTTTTTTGTACAGTGGATTGCATGCCTTAACCAATATGAATTTTCCTAGGATGTTAATGAATACCTCCAAAAATTTTATATTGTGTTTTAATTTTATGGGTTTGTGAAGTTTCTTTTACCAATATTGTTATACTTCCTCGACATCGAAATAAGTTTATTTTAGCGTACCTAGTTTAATATGTTTTAGCTTTGCTTGGCAAAAGCCCAAACAAAAAAGATGTGTGCATCATGGCTTTTTGCCAATTTTTCTCTAACTTGATAGTGCCTATATTGAGGGTATATTAAACCATACCACGGGTGGGGTTAGAACCTACGATCAAAGAGTGTTAAAACTCCAGACCGTCGACGGCTGTGTATGGGAGGGAAATTTCTGAATAAAGGGCACCCAACGGTTGCTCATTTATCTTGCCCTTAGTATATGTCTTTAGAATTGAAATATATTTTTCACACAAACAGTATTCAAATTTTAAGCATGTGTTTTTTAATTAATTTATTCCTATTCAGTTAACATTAAATTGAAACTCTTGCTTTTAAATCTCCAGAATCTTAGAAAAAGCAAATGAGTAGTGACTGATTCCCTGACCTACAAAGTTTTTATCATTTGTTGAATTAAAAGAAAATCGAAACACTGAAATTTAAATCCACATATCTTTGTAAGGCTGAATTTTCTGAGCTGGTTACTGTAAAGACACAATACAGGAATAACCTGAACGATAAAGGAACTTGCCTTATGCAAGTAATGGAATGGTAGCCCGAAAAAAGTGTCAGATATCACATTAAATGTGTTCTCACTTATTTCTTGTGTATTTGCAATTTGCTCCTTAAACTCTGCTGAATAGGTAATAATAATAGAGAATGAAGACTGGTTTCTCAATTTTCCTACTAGAGTAATAAATACATGTTTGAAAATTTACATTTAGAATTTCTATGAAAGGAGAGGGCGTGGAGATGAGGACCAATTACGATAGAAGAGGTGCCACGCTTAATATAGTTTAAGAAGCTCTGGGTTAAAGCATTGGCTTGCTAGTTTTAGAATCATCTAGATATGGTTTCAAATACTACCTCTTCCGTGGGTTGTTTACAAGTGTATTACGATGTCGTGACTTGTTTTCTTATATATTTTTCCACGTTTTTAGATATTTCTTTTGCCTATCCTGACTACTGTCATTTCAGATTTATTTTGTTTATGCTAAATTATCTATAGCTGTTCTAATTTTTGACCAGTCTTGTTCATGTTTATACAGTTACATATCTTTTCAGTGTTATATATTTCTATGAAAGTCTTACCAGCTTTTGCAAGAGAATATTTTGCTTTTATAGACAGTTGCCATCTTGACAAGACACATTCATGAGTTAGGTGTCTTTTTTCCGAAACGTTTCGCCTACACAGTAAGCTTCTTCAGTCGGTATTATATATCGACCGAATGGTATCTTGGTACAGAAAAGAACTTTGACAACTTTTAAAGTGAGAAGGGATGGATCTGAGAGGGACGTGCCCTCTCAATGAAGACCTTTCTTCTACTAGTGAACTGTATCTCACCTTCCGACAGTATATAAGCCTCCATACTGCTGCTTAAACTTCACCTGTTCCAGACTATGGAGAAAAAAACTTTCCCCATGCTGAGGCACTGACCACCTCAAAACTACATGTTCAAGAGTGATGGACTGATTACATCGTCTTCGCGTATCTAATGCTTCTGCTAAACTCTTTTGTATTCGACTGAAGAAGCCTACTATGTAGGCGAAAAGTTTCTGAAATAGACACACCCAACTGGTGCATATGTTTCTTACGTATCAAACTTGTCGGTATTACACACTATTTTCACATTCAGTTACCCTCTTGTATACAGCGATTCCCCTGCTGCAATTTTACACTTGTTACAGTCATTATCTCACGACTCTTAGAGACAGTGATTCTCTGTTGTTTTTATTGGGGTGTAAAACTTTACCCAGGTAAGCCACCATATACCTCACAAGTTATAGGTCATTATTCGACGAAGACTCGTGTCAGGAGACACTTGCCCTATTTCCTGACGAATTTAACACCATCGCCACCAACTCCACCAGTTATGCTGCTGCAAGTAACAGCCTCGGTCGTCAATACGTCTTATCGTAATGACGGTGGAAGTGGACACAGACAGGTTTCTTACCACATAAAGCCTGTGTGTGTGTGTGTGTGTGTTTGTTTGTGTGTGAAGATTTTGCGTATTATTATACAAATACCGTTAGTTTTATGTAGCAATGCTCGGTAATTACTTTCCAACTACATTCAGTAATTATCAAGATAAGATTTCGTTCGGATTTTTAACCCCGGAGGGTTAGCCACACAGGATAACCCAAGAAAGTCAGTGCATCGTCGAGGACTGTCTAACTTATTTCCACTGGGGCCCTTAATCTTGTTCCCCAGGATGCGACCCACACCCGGGTACCTATTTGCTGCTAGGTGAACAGGACAACAGGTGTAAAGAAATGCGTCGAAATGTTTTTAAAAAACCCGCCGGGAATCGAATCCGGCCCTCCGTCGTAGCGGGAGCACACCCACCAGGCCACCAGTTCCACACGGGTCCAATAAGATATAGCAAAAAATGGTCTTGCGTTGACTTATAATCAATTGTTGGATATTTAAAGAAACAAATGCCTGAGTTAAATTGCGATTTAAGTCCCATAATGACTTTAAGGAACGCAGTCATACAAGCCTCAAGGCAACCTAATATCTTCCTCTGCTAATGGGGTTTAAATTGCCCCTTTATAAGAACATAAGAACATAAAGAACGAAGGAACACTGCAGAAGGGCCTACTGCCCATGCGATGCAATGTCGTTCCAAGTCATCCTCTACCGGCTTAAGCCAAATGCACCCACTATCAGGTCCAGGTCACATTGACTAAGGAGGACCACGGCAACCGACCTGGTAGCACAAGCTATAAGGTCCAACTCACACCCACCCACATCCACTCATGTATTTATCCAACCTATTTTTAAAGCTACACAACGTTCCGCCGCCTCTATAACTGTACCGGATGTTAGTTCCACTCATCACAACTCTAATTACCAAACCAGTACTTTCCTATATCCTTCCTGAATCTGAATTTTTCCAACTTAAAACCATTGCTGCGAGTCCGTCCTAGGCTAGATATTTTTCAGCACACAATTTACATCCCTTTATTTATTCCTGTCTTCCATTTATACACCCAATCATATCCCCCCTAATTTACGTCTTTCCTAGAGAGTGCAGATTCAGGCCCATAGTCTATCCTCATAGGGAAGGTTTCTGATACATGGGATCAACTTTGTCCATCCTCCTTTGTACATTTTCCAGAGAATTTATATCCATCCTGTAATACGGTGACCAAAACTGGTGCAGCATAATCTAAATGAGGCCTAACCAAGGATGTAAGAGTTGAAGAACAACCTGAGGACTCCTATTATTTATGCTTCCTTGATATGAAGCCAAGGATTCTATTAGCTTTATTTGCGAACACTTATGCACAGTTGTCTTGGTTTCAGATACTGAGCTAACCAGAACTCCTAATATTAAATTAATATAATCTTAATATAAGATCAACATTATTTAGTTTATATGTTGGCATGGTTATTGTCCTGTCCAACATTTAGAACTTGCATTTGTCTATATTAAACTGCATCTGCCACTTCTCCGACCACGCATCTGTCTATTCAAATCTCCCGAGTGCGTCGAATGTCCTCTGTCGATATGAATTCGACGGCCTATTTTTGGTGTCATCGGCCAAACTTCCGATGTCGCCGTCTTTATGGTGCCCTCATCATCTGTCGTTTATGTAGATTGTGAACAGCAGGGGGCCAAAACACTGACCCCCTGTGGAATCACCGCTCGAAACGCTTCCCCACTCTGATTTCATTCTCCCCATTTATGCAAACTCTCTTCTGCCTATTTGTCAACCATGCCTCTATCCAGGAAAAAATTTCTCCTCCTATTCAGTGCTTTAATTTTCCCTCAATGTCTCAGAGGGACCCTGTCAAAAGCCTTACCTGAAGTCCATATACACAATATCAAATTCATACCATGATCTTAGCCACCTCAAATACCTTATGTGAAAAAATTAATAAATCGTAAGGCAGAACGCCCCTTTGTAAAACCATGCGGGAGATTCGTTGATTAATTTAAGCTTTTCAAAGGTGGCTACAACTCCTCGCAATTATTGATTCCATAAATTTTCCCACTATGAGGGTTAGGCCCTTGATTGGTCTATAGTTCGAAGCTAAGGACCTGTCACCTATTTTGAAAATAGGTATCACATTTGCCATTTTCCACTTTATCTGGCACCATGCCAAGTTTTGTATGCTATGTTTGAAAAGATTTAGCCACAGGGTTGCTAAGCTCCTCATACATTCCTTTAGAACCCTTGCTTACAGTATCATCAGGGCCTGGGATTTGTTAGGTTTTAATTTATCTATTTGCCTAAGGACCAGTCACTTTTGTGACCCTAATCGTGCACAGTTTATTATCGTCCTCTACTACATAATTTATCATTACTGGAATAACGCTGGTATCCTCCTGTGTAAAAACTGAGAGGAAGTAATGTGTTAAAAATTCCTACACATTTCCCCTTATCACTGTCAAGATGAGCTGACCGAGGAACTTTTGATGGGCCTATCTTTGTCCCTGATCTTACTCTGGTATACCTGAAAGAATCCTTTTGGGTTAGTCATCGATTCTCTTGCAACTTTGAACCTCATAATCCTTTTTGCTTTTCTAATTCCCCTTTTTTATTTCTCTCTTTAACTGAATATATCGATTTCTTAATTGCCCCTCTCCCTCTTTTGGATTTGCCTATATATCCTCTCTTTTGACCATCAGATATTTTAATCTATTGTTCATGACCATTTAAATCATTTTGTTTGATTTTTAATCTGATTCCCTATTTGGAACATAATGTGACTTAGCAGGCTAAGAACTATGCCTGGAAAGCATCATATCGCAACCAACACCACCTACCTGACCCTTAGTCAGGTCAATTTCCAGTTCAGCCCACCTAAGTAAATTTTTCAGTGAGGGCCTATGAAATCAGCCAAGAGCGAAAGTCAGGGACGGAGACTTGATTGACATTATTAGGGGAATCCCGATATATTAAAACTGAGTGATTTGTGATCACTTTTCCCCCAAGTCCATCATTTAACCTCAAGATTATTAATTAGTGTTTTTCCCCCTACGGCACGAACCAAGTCAAAGGAAGGTTATTGTCCCCTAGTAGGCCTCTGTCACAAACTGTTTTAAAAAACAAATCCTGGATCGTATCCAGAAAGTCAGCCTGACTCTAAATTTCCCTGTCAAATTGCTCCAGTCAATCTGTCTATATGTTGAAATCTCCCATTACAAAACATTTTCGTATGTAGATGCCTTAACTAATTTCTTCCCATAGAAGTTTACTGCACTCCATATCAAGATTTGGGGCCCTGTAAATCACAACCCAAAAATTAGTTTTTCTCGCCCTCGAGAAGCTGTTACCAACAGATTCAGTGGCTGAGGACGCTTCTAATTTAATCTCTTGTCGAACACAACAAGTTTAAATTGCTCTGACATACATCGCTACTTCCACCACCTTTCCCTGTTGACCCTGTCAGTGTGGAATAATTTAATAGCCCTTGTATGTGAAATTCGAGGGCATCTCTCTACTTTCAAAATTGAGCCAGGTCTCTGTTATAGCAATAATATCTATGTTTCCTGCACTTGCAATTAATCTTAAGCTCATCTATCTTATTTCTTTACACTCTGCTATTAGTATAGTAAAACCTTAAGGAGCTAGTCCCCTTGCGGCCCTCTCTGTCCCCGACTTTGTTTGCTGAACAGATCTATTGCCTTTATTTATAACTTTCATGCTGAATCCTTTTATACATTTACTGTCCAACCTAGTGTTGCAACCTGCTTTGTTTCCACCCACACCCATACCTCTATCTTCCATCAGTATAAAATCAAGGCATTTCACCAATGGGGGGCCCTTCTCAATCGAGTCTGCAAGTGCTACCACCCCTGGCCCCAGAGAGATGTACCCCATCCCTGCATAAATACATTTTGCCATAAAAAGTTGTTCAAGTGTCAATGAATGGGATTGCAAGTTCCTATACAGTATCTGTCTAGCCAGCATTTAACACCAATTGCCCCTAGACAAAACCCATTCATTACCCTACTCCCCTTTAGGCAAGATGCTACATATGATTGGGATCCCTCCCCTTAAACTTAATGAAATCTATATCTGACCTGTACTTTATAAAAGGAATTAATGATTTGCTTAAAATGTGATAAAAAATTATGACATTAATGTTTGTTCATTAAACCAGATAACAAATCACAATTGTCAGTATAGCTCCAATGTGCTATACAGGTCCACTTTCTCACACAAACTCACTTTCTCACTCTGATCTCTTTCATACCAGACTATATCCTTACAACAAACGATACTCGTACATCTCTTATACCGTTTACACTCTACACAAGTTATTTTTCTGATACCTGATACAATCTTACACTCTTCACATTCTACCTCCCATCTTACACACCCTCCCCAGTCTTACACACCTCCCGGTCTTACACACCTCCCGGTACGTGCACATCACACGTCTTATGCACCACAGAGTTTTACACACCACACAAGTCCGACACACGTCTTATACACCACACAGTTTAACACACCACACACACAGTCCTTACACACCTTCGTCACTTACCACACAGTCTTAACACACCTCCGTCATAACCACACAGTCTTACATCTGTTTACACACCCCCAGTCTTTGCACACTTCATTTTCATAATAAACTGATCTCTTTCTAAAATACTACATTCTTACATACCAACTCTTACACGCGTTTCTTTTCTTTCACACCTCTTATTCTACACACTTCTCTTTCTCACACGACACAACATTCTTCCCACCATTCACTACCTTAATCCTCATGTTATCTCTCCATAAGCCACTATCTCTGTTTACTCATAAGAATATACTGTATTGTTGTGGAACCTGAGCAAACTCCTCAGGTTTTCTACGTTACCAATTTTCTCCTAATAACAGTTGCAGAAGCAAATGGTTGATGACTAGTTTTTTGTGTTTTGAAAGAGGTAGGAATATGACAGGGGAGATTTTCGAAGGATTGCATTGAGGCGGATGAGAGAGATAGAGAGAGAAGGAGAGAGAGAGAGAGAGAAGAGAGAGAGAGAGAGAGAGAGAGAGAGAGAAGAGAGAGAGAGAGAGAGAGAGAGAGAGAGAAAGAGAGACAGACCAGACAGACAGACAGACAGAGAGAGAGGGGGCGGTGGGCAGAAAGTTGTTTGGGCAATTCTGAACTAATTTGTGGAAAGAGAGAAGTTTTTTTTTTTTGGGGAAAGCCCTATGGCAAGCAAGCCTAAAATTAGCAGCCAGTAATCTAACTACTGACTTCCTGACGAATATTACCATACACTAGTGATGTTAATGTGGGTTCCAACATGTTTAGCATGGGATCCACATGTTAGCACATGGGACCACATGTTAGCATGGGACCACTTATATTAAAATAACAGATATTGGGTCGTCTACGATCGTTCAAGAACTTGCTGTAGCATTCATTCACATTAAACCTTTCATATTACACGTATTTGTTTTATAACGGTGCGGTATACAACAAATGTACTCACATAATGAGGTGCACCCTCTTGTCAAAAAACCGGGGAACTTTTGCTACTTTCATAAGTTACTGAAAACTGTCTCACTTCAAATAATTCGTTACTGCGCTTCCACAGTTTTTTTTCCAGTCTGTTATGTGATTCTGGAACAAATACTTCACAGTCCGATTAACGGTGAAGCTAGGAAATGCTTTAAAAAGTTTTGTTATTTTTGAATTTTTATACTTCTAATTTTCTAGTAAAGAAGCTGAAATTTTGTTTGTTAGCGCTAACAGCAAGTTTAGGAAATTAGTAAGTTCCAAAAGTGTGGGTCGTGAGATGCAGAGATGGCGAGTCTACCAAGAGACGAGAACTTTTCAAGCAAGTTTTTGGCTCCCCCTAGCCATTTCCTGAGTTTTATCCATAATTGTCTGTCTTCTGAGGTATTCACAAAGAAGCACCTGGCTTACTAGGGCAACACGATAGGTTCAAGAACTCAGAGTGGAAAGTAAAGCTTCACATATCTAATGCCTTTCCACACAACGTTTGTTCGAAAGCAGATATTCACACTTATTGCCTGGGAATTGAAATGTCCAACACAAGCTGGTGAGAACCAAATTAATGTTCAAACTTTTATCACTTTTAATTTGGACAAATCCATTTCTCAGACCAAGAAAAATAAATTAGCAAATAATCCTTCCTCAGACGACTACATATCCATGTATTTGTCGTTATGAATGAAAATACAATTTCATTTAAAACCATCACTGAGTTCATACTCGCTTTTGTCATTTATTTCTTAATCTAACGTGCCTAAAGTTACGACTAATAGCACGCTGGAGAACCCTACTGAAATCTGAATTTATAATAACTCAATTAATCTTCGCGAATACCTTTCTAGCATTGCCTATGATATTTAATATTGTTTTTCATCACTGTTGCTCAATACGTGTCTACGACTTAAGTTCCGTTGATGTTACTTGGTCCTAATTCCCATTTTTTTAAAATAGTCTCCCTATCTGTCTTATTAAAATATAATCCGTAGTATCTGTGTGTTATCATGCCTTCTCTTATTTTTTTTCCTCTAAGCTTGGTTTAAGCCGCTCTCTCTCAGCTCTGGAAGCAGCTTTGTAACAAATCTGTTGATGAGCTTGATTCGTGCATATTACTCCAGATACTGCATTCTCTATTGCAGGCAAAGTAAATATGTACATACTGAGATTTCTGATAATTCTTTGAAATACCGAAACGCTTTTCTTATAATTTCAAACGAAATAGTCGAATCTAATCCTACCCTAGGTATCTCTTCTCTCCATGTTTGAGAGATTTCAGTCTCTGTTCTCCTCTGTGTAATCTCCATTAATGATCTTTGAATCCCAGTTTTCATAGCTTGCCTTTGCTGGGGAAGGATTTCAGTATTTTCTGACATGTATAAATTTGTTCAGCTTCGAGTTTTGTTTTTATAGTATTATGGCGTCCTCTGTAATAGCGAAATTAGAATTCTTTATATAATTCTATTACTAGAATTGGTCACTATATATGAGTTTCAAGGCAGTGTATATTGTATATCTGTAATGTTGAGATACCAAGGTGGGTCCCTTTTTAATTGATCACTCTTCATAAATTACTCATCCCTGTATGTAATCAATTCATTTATTTTGCGATGTGTTACATAATAAATCGTTATTTTAAAATAATCATTATAATCAAAAGTAACTAAACCAAAAACAGTAAATTCGCGAAATTTTTATACAGGATTTAATGAGACAACCATTGACGCTTATGATGTGTTAAAAGAACTGAGGCGGCTCCAGCGTGACCCTAATGAGACACTACGCTAACCGCTACACATCTTAAAACTTCCTCACGAACCGAACTCTGTCCCTTTTCCTATTAAGTATTCTGCAAGATCCTTGCAATACCATTCTTGTTATATCTGCCTCTTGAATCGAGTCTCCGTAGTACAGTAACAAATCCACTTAGTTTTTTCAGGAACGATGCTGTGTGTGTGTGTGTGTGTGTACCACCTAGTTGAGTGCCGGGGGTCGAGTCCGAGCTCCAGGCCCGCCTACTTCACTGATCGCTACTAGGTCACTCTCCCTTAGCCGTGAGCTTTTATCATAACTCACTGCTTAAGCTATGTATGGATCCTGCCCTCCACTACAATCGCTTTCCCAAACTATTCAATTTACAATTACTCAGTGGCAGAAGAAATACTTCCTAACATCCCTGTGATTCATCTGTGTCTTCATCTGCCAACTGTGTCCCTTGGTTACTGTTGTCCCAATCTCTGGAACATCAAGTCTTTGTCCACTTGTCAAATCCCTCTTCAGTATTTTGATGGTCGTTATCCATGTCCCCCCTATCTCTCCTTCCTCCGTGTCGTCAAGGTTGTGATTTTCCCTTAACCCTCTTCAGACCTAGACTCTAAGCTCTGGGACTAGTCTTGTTGCAAACCTTTTGCACTTCTCTAGTTCTTCACGTGCTTGCTAGGTGTGGGTTCCAAACTGGTGCGCATACTCCAATATGGGCCTAACGACAACGGTTACAGGGTCCGAATGATTCCTTATTAAAGATTCGGAATGCTGTTCTGAGGTTTGCTAGCGCCCATACCGCAACAGTTTATTTGGTTGGATGTGCGTTCAGGAGATGTGCCTTTGTGTTATACTCACCCCAAGATCTTTTTCCTTGAAGTTGAGGTTTGTAGTCTCCTGACCCCCCTATACTGTACTCCGTCTGCGGCCTTCTTCCCTTCCCCAATCTTCATGACTTTGCACTTGGTGGGATTGGAAACCCAGGAGCCAATTGCTGTGGACCAGGTCTGCAGCCTGTCAGATCCCTTTGTAGTTCTGCCTGGTCTTCGATCGAGTGAATTCTTCTCATCAACTTCACGTCATCTGCAAACAGGGACACCTCCAGAGTCTATTCCTCCGTCATGTCGTTCACAAATACCAGAACCAGCACTGGTCCTAGGACTGACCCCTGAGGGACCCCCGCTGGGTCACAGGTGCCCACTCTCTGACACCTCGCCACGTACCCAAGACTCGCTGCTTGTCTTCCTGAGACAAGTATTCCCGATCCATTGTAGTGCTTCCCCTTTTAATTCCCTGCTTGGTCTCCAGTTTTTGCACCTAAATCTCTGTTGTGTGGAACTGTGTCAACGCCCTTCTTGCAGTCCAAAGAAAATGCAATATCCACCCCCCCCCTCTCTTCTTCTTGTCTTACTGCTGTCAACCATGTCATAGAACTCCAGTAGGTTTGTGACACAGTGATTTGCCCGTCCCCGAAGCCGTGTTGGCTGGCTGTTTGATGAGAATCGTTCCTTTCTAGTTGTTCCACCACATCTTCTCCTGATAATCTTCTCCATGGATTTGCATACTATACATCAGTGACACTGGTCTGTAGTTTAATGCTCAGTCTGTGCTCCTTTTTTAAAGATTGGGACTACATTTGCGCTTCCATGCCTCAGCAATCTCCCTGCTTTCGATAGATGTTTGAATATGTTGTTAGGGTACACATAGCGCCTCTGCTCCCTCTCTCGATACCCATGGGGAGATGTTTTCTGCCCCCATTTGCCTTTGAGGTATCTAACTCACTCAGACGCCTCTCACTTCTTCCTCGGTTGTTGTGCACTGTGGTCCAGCACTTGGTGGTGTGCCCCACCTTCTCCGTCTTCTGGAGTCCCTTCGGTCTCCTCTGTGAACACTTCTTTGAATCTCTGGTTGAGTTCTTCACATACTTCACGGTCATTTCTTGTTGGTCTCCCTCCTTGCCATCCTTAGCCTGAATTACCCCCTGGTCCCTTGACGGTTGTTTTTTTTCCTGTGTGGCTGTACAACAGTTTTCGGTCAGATTTGGCTTTCGCCTGCTTTGTCATTTCATATTGTCTTTGGGGGCCTCCCTCTTATCTGTGCATATCGTTTTCTGGCTCTACGACTTTCTCACTATTCTCCTGGTCCTTTGCCTTCTATATTTCTTCCATTCTTCCCTACACACTTGGTTTTTGCTCTCCCTGCAACTTTGGGTAAACCATGGGCCTTCATCCTGGCTTTTTCATTATTCCTGTTTACACTTTGGGTAAAAACCTCCTCCACAGCCTCCGGGGTTGGGGGGGCCATTTTTTGCTAACATATTCATCATCTCTTAACCTGGCTTCCCTGCCAGTCTCTTCCCACTGAACTCCGTTCAGGTAGTTCCTCAGATCCTTTCTTGTAGTTTGGCTTCATCATGTTTCGTCCCTGGCTTCCGCTTCTCCCTCACGCTTGTAGCTCTACTGTGATTCGAAGCTTAAAACCACATGGTCACTGGCCCCAAGGGTCCTTTCATATGTGATGTCCCCGATATCTGCACTACTCCAAGTTGGAATACTAAGTCCAGCCTTGCTGGTTCATCCTCTCCTCTCATCTCATGTATGTCCCTTACGTGTTGCACATGAAGTTTTCCAGTACAACCTCCATCATCTTAGCCCTCCATGTATCTTGGGCCCCCATGTGGGGTACAAGTTCTCCCAATCGATCTCCTTGTGGCTAAAGTCACCTCATGATCAGAGCTTTGCCCTGCATGCATGGCTCTTCGTGGCCACTCTAGCCAGTGTGTCAACCATCGCTCTATTGCTCTCGTCGTAGCTCTTGCCTTGGCCTCCTGCTGTTCTGTGGTGGGTCAATACATCACTGCTATTACCACCTTGGACCCCAGAGTGAGTGTTCCCGCTATGGAATCACTTTCTTCTCCGCTGTCCTCCTCCCTCCAAGCTCATCAAAATTTCCAGCGATTGATTATCAGAAAAACGCGCCACACCTCCACCCCCCCTGTCCTCTGTCCTTTCCTCAAGGATTTTGGGTTTCCCGTTGTAAAGATGGCATCTGTTATCATACCTGTAAGCTTTGGTTTCTGTGAAGAGCTAGTCGTGTCCGTGATGCTTCTTTGACTCTTTCGTGCCACTCCTTCTCCCACATATTTGTTATACCATCAGCGTTTAGTGTACCATAACCTTCAGTTTTCCCTTTCCAACACTGTGGTTTGGGGGCCTGTGAGGGTGGGAGACCTGGTGGCATACTGTGGGATTTCTATAGCTCGGTGTTGGGTGGAGGCTGTGGGTATGATTGAAGTGTGTGTTGGGATGGTGTGATAGGTTGTATGGTTCTGAGATAGTTGTGCGTGTGCTTGCCCGTGCTTGTTCTGTTCTGCTCTGACTGACCTCTGCTGGTTCCATCCATGTCCCCCTTTCCTACTCCTTTCGCTTTTTTGTTTTGTCCACTCCCTCAGCTGCTGTCGTTTCCGATTTTGTTCTGTCTCTGTCAAGGGAACAACCCTCTTGTACTCTTCCGAGTATTTCAAATCGTGGTTTC
>NC_069465.1:29928884-29941384 GCF_026875155.1 Cherax quadricarinatus | reverse complement strand
TTGACGTTATCCTCACACACCGCTTTTACTCCTTCACTCTCCTCTATGCTATTCTACTCTAATTCTGTAATGGCTTGCAGGAGTGAGTACCAGTTCAAACAGTGATGCAGGACCAGACTCAATCTTGCAAAAAATGCAACCTCAACAGGTGAAAATACTTGCGCTGACAACGGTGGGAAATGACAAGTAAGCCAGAAGCATGACGTAACGTCGGAACATAGGCCTTCTCTCACTATTTTGTAACTCCTTCACCCGTGATGTTTATAACCATAATGCTCATCGCGTCCCGCGTTCCTCAAGTGATTTCACTTTTCACCTTATTACAGAAATACTACTTCAACATTCGGTGTTACACTTTATATGTATAATGGCCATACATAAACTGTTGTGACGTCACTGCTTCAGTAGGCCTACTGCCACCTTCCCTTGTTTGTATGTTTTTATTTTTTCTTTCTCCTTTTTGCTAATAACTTTTTCACTCTCACATTAGGCGGTGCCCCACATTCACTTGTTAACCAAACGCTGGTAATTCTTGATCACTCCGTTTCCACACTCACTTTGATACTTTTATGTATGTATCTGTTGGCAACAGTGTCCCTAGTAGATCCACAACGGTTGGCACTTTTAAAAGAAAATACTGAATTTAGGTTTCCTCCCCCCCCTCGAATTTTTTCAACTAATAACTATAGTTATCACCGTAGGTTTGTATCACTGACTTTGTCACTACCACTGATTACTGCAGGGTTATTGCAGCACCCCTCAAAAACACAAGTTCACGGAGCCGTTTTGTACGCCACGTCCTGCACCCACCATGTGTGTATACTGTGTGTGTGTGTGTGTGTGTGGTGTGTGTGTGTGTGGTGTGTGACATCAATACATTTCAAAGTACTATACGCTATTGACCTGATGCCCCAGAAACGTATATAGTGGGAGGACCTCTTTTTTTTTTTTTTTGTAGGACTTCGAGAGTAGCCGTCCTGGTTACCTCTTCCTCTTCCTTTAGGGTCCTTCACTGTTTAATTGTAGTAACAAAATGTTGGAAGTCCAAGAAAAGCAGACATTATAGAAAAAAAACTATATTGCGATTTTTTAATTTATTTCCTAAATTTATATCTAAGAGTTTTATCGAGACAATCGGACTTGATATACCAACACGACGTATGTAAATAATCTCTTGCTGCCTAGTGTTATTTTTAACAAAGCTATCATGTAATTATGATCAGATATACCCGTCGTTCTTTTGAAAATATGACCATGCATAAAGGTACCCATCAAAATTTTTAATATCCTAATAAATATTAGAGTAAATTTCTCTAGTTTATGTTCACGATTACTTATAGTTACTTTTCCCTAAACAAATGAAATTCTTTTATTAAGCTGTTGCTATTAAAAATCCCATTATCCATCCCTCACTGTCATTTTCATTTCACAAGGCTCTTTTTAACTCCTTTACTATACTTCCACGTCAGCGACTAAAAAAATAATAACTGCCTAAAAACCTGCATGGCGTCATGACAGAGAGAGACACTTGACTTGACATGAGAGTGCCACGGTATACAAGTGCAAGAAGATAAAACTCCTTTGGTAGAAAAAACGCACGTGATGACGCATCTGCTGCCTCGTCCTCTCTCCTGGTCGATCTTCGACAGATATTTCTATAAATTTTTTTGCTGGATGAAGTCCTCCATTACCTTTGATGTTTCCCAGATAGTTTTTTGGAAAAAGAACGTGTCATGTTTTTTCTCACCACTCCATAAATATTTATGTGTTACTATTGTTTCATAGAATTATGCCGGCCGGCAAATTCGATAAACAATTCGATCTACTCTTTCGTATCCAAAAAATGAAGATTTCTTGCAAAGACCACATTCCACGCACCAACATCATTTCTATTATTTTTTTTTCTTTCAACAAGTCTGCGTCACCCACCGAGGCAGGGTGACCCAAAAAAGAAAGAAAACCCCAAAAGGGAGAAAATACTTCATTATCATTCAACACTTTCACCTTCGACATCACACATAATCAATGATTTTAACAGAGTGCTCAAAACACAACACTTAGAAGCATATACGTAATAAAGATACACAACACATCCCCCAAAACTGTTTAATATGATCTCGTATTCCCAAGAAAGTTACTTCCTGCAATATTTTATGCTCATCAGTGTGTTCACAGTCCTTCTAGTCTTCAGATATCATTGTCTCGAAGATACTCCTGGAAATCGAAATCCGCCTTTTCTTCTGACCATTACTTAATTCCAGTAAAGTGTTATGGCTGTTGCGTTGATATAAAAAGTAACCCCGTATATATATATAGATAATATATATAAATATATATATATAATATTATATATATATATATATAAATATAATCTATCTATATAATATAATAGTGCATATAAAAAAATATGTGCGTGTGGTGTGGTGTGTGTGTGTGTGTGTGTGGTGTGTGTGTGTTGGTGTGTGTACTCAACCTAGTTGTACTCACCTAGTTGAGGTTGCGGGGTCGAGTCCGAGCTCCTGGCCCCGCCACTTTCACTGACGTCTACTAGGTACACTCATTCTGAACGGGGCGTGACGCTTTATCATACCTCTGCTTAAAACTATGTATGGATCCTGCCTCCACTACAATCGCTTCCCAAACTATTCCACTTACTGACAACTGCTGTGGGGCTGAAGAAAAACTTCCTAACATCCCTAGTGATTCATCTGTGTCTTCAACTTTCCCAGTACCACTATTTTCACATTCCAGTTACCATCTTGTATACGCGTTCCTCTGCTGCAATTCACACTTTGTTTCCACAGACATTATCATCACGACTCTTAAGACATGATTCTCTGTTGTTTTTATTGGGGTGTAAAACTTTACCAGGTAAGCCACCATAACTTCACAAGTTTATAGGTCATTATTCGACGAAGACCGTGCAGGAGACACTTGCCCCTATTTCCTGACCGAATTTAACACCATCGCCACCAACTCCACCAGTTTTGGCTGGCTGCAAGTAACAGCCCTTCGGTCGTCAATACGTCTTAACGTAATGACGGTGGAAGTGGGACACAGCAGGTTTCTTACCAACCATAAAGCCTGTGTGTGGTGTGTGTGTGTGTTTGTTTTTGTGTGTGAAGATTGCGTATTATTATACAAATACCGATAGTTTTATGTAGCAATGCCGTAATTACTTTCCAACTACATTCAGTAATTATCAAGATAAGATTTCGTTCGGATTTTTAACCCCGGAGGGTTAGCCACCCAGGATAACCCAAGAAAGTCAGTGCATCGTCGAGGACTGTCTAACTTATTTCCATTGGGGTCCTTAATCTTGTTCCCCAGATGCGACCCACACACCCGGGTACCTATTTGCTGCTAGGTGAACAGGACAACAGGTGTAAAGAAATGCGTCGAAATGTTTTTAAAAAACCCGCCGGGAATCGAATCCGGCCCTCCGTCGTAGCGGGAGCACACCCACCAGGCCACCAGTTCCACACGGGTCCAATAAGATATAGCAAAAAATGGTCTTGCGTTGACTTATAATCAATTGTTGGATATTTAAAGAAACAAATGCCTGAGTTAAATTGCGATTTAAGTCCCATAATGACTTTAAGGAACGCAGTCATACAAGCCTCAAGGCAACCTAATATCTTCCTCTGCTAATGGGGTTTAAATTGCCCCTTTATAAGAACATAAGAACATAAAGAACGAAGGAACACTGCAGAAGGGCCTACTGCCCATGCGATGCAATGTCGTTCCAAGTCATCCTCTACCGGCTTAAGCCAAATGCACCCACTATCAGGTCCAGGTCACATTGACTAAGGAGGACCACGGCAACCGACCTGGTAGCACAAGCTATAAGGTCCAACTCACACCCACCCACATCCACTCATGTATTTATCCAACCTATTTTTAAAGCTACACAACGTTCCGCCGCCTCTATAACTGTACCGGATGTTAGTTCCACTCATCACAACTCTAATTACCAAACCAGTACTTTCCTATATCCTTCCTGAATCTGAATTTTTCCAACTTAAAACCATTGCTGCGAGTCCGTCCTAGGCTAGATATTTTTCAGCACACAATTTACATCCCTTTATTTATTCCTGTCTTCCATTTATACACCCAATCATATCCCCCCTAATTTACGTCTTTCCTAGAGAGTGCAGATTCAGGCCCATAGTCTATCCTCATAGGGAAGGTTTCTGATACATGGGATCAACTTTGTCCATCCTCCTTTGTACATTTTCCAGAGAATTTATATCCATCCTGTAATACGGTGACCAAAACTGGTGCAGCATAATCTAAATGAGGCCTAACCAAGGATGTAAGAGTTGAAGAACAACCTGAGGACTCCTATTATTTATGCTTCCTTGATATGAAGCCAAGGATTCTATTAGCTTTATTTGCGAACACTTATGCACAGTTGTCTTGGTTTCAGATACTGAGCTAACCAGAACTCCTAATATTAAATTAATATAATCTTAATATAAGATCAACATTATTTAGTTTATATGTTGGCATGGTTATTGTCCTGTCCAACATTTAGAACTTGCATTTGTCTATATTAAACTGCATCTGCCACTTCTCCGACCACGCATCTGTCTATTCAAATCTCCCGAGTGCGTCGAATGTCCTCTGTCGATATGAATTCGACGGCCTATTTTTGGTGTCATCGGCCAAACTTCCGATGTCGCCGTCTTTATGGTGCCCTCATCATCTGTCGTTTATGTAGATTGTGAACAGCAGGGGGCCAAAACACTGACCCCCTGTGGAATCACCGCTCGAAACGCTTCCCCACTCTGATTTCATTCTCCCCATTTATGCAAACTCTCTTCTGCCTATTTGTCAACCATGCCTCTATCCAGGAAAAAATTTCTCCTCCTATTCAGTGCTTTAATTTTCCCTCAATGTCTCAGAGGGACCCTGTCAAAAGCCTTACCTGAAGTCCATATACACAATATCAAATTCATACCATGATCTTAGCCACCTCAAATACCTTATGTGAAAAAATTAATAAATCGTAAGGCAGAACGCCCCTTTGTAAAACCATGCGGGAGATTCGTTGATTAATTTAAGCTTTTCAAAGGTGGCTACAACTCCTCGCAATTATTGATTCCATAAATTTTCCCACTATGAGGGTTAGGCCCTTGATTGGTCTATAGTTCGAAGCTAAGGACCTGTCACCTATTTTGAAAATAGGTATCACATTTGCCATTTTCCACTTTATCTGGCACCATGCCAAGTTTTGTATGCTATGTTTGAAAAGATTTAGCCACAGGGTTGCTAAGCTCCTCATACATTCCTTTAGAACCCTTGCTTACAGTATCATCAGGGCCTGGGATTTGTTAGGTTTTAATTTATCTATTTGCCTAAGGACCAGTCACTTTTGTGACCCTAATCGTGCACAGTTTATTATCGTCCTCTACTACATAATTTATCATTACTGGAATAACGCTGGTATCCTCCTGTGTAAAAACTGAGAGGAAGTAATGTGTTAAAAATTCCTACACATTTCCCCTTATCACTGTCAAGATGAGCTGACCGAGGAACTTTTGATGGGCCTATCTTTGTCCCTGATCTTACTCTGGTATACCTGAAAGAATCCTTTTGGGTTAGTCATCGATTCTCTTGCAACTTTGAACCTCATAATCCTTTTTGCTTTTCTAATTCCCCTTTTTTATTTCTCTCTTTAACTGAATATATCGATTTCTTAATTGCCCCTCTCCCTCTTTTGGATTTGCCTATATATCCTCTCTTTTGACCATCAGATATTTTAATCTATTGTTCATGACCATTTAAATCATTTTGTTTGATTTTTAATCTGATTCCCTATTTGGAACATAATGTGACTTAGCAGGCTAAGAACTATGCCTGGAAAGCATCATATCGCAACCAACACCACCTACCTGACCCTTAGTCAGGTCAATTTCCAGTTCAGCCCACCTAAGTAAATTTTTCAGTGAGGGCCTATGAAATCAGCCAAGAGCGAAAGTCAGGGACGGAGACTTGATTGACATTATTAGGGGAATCCCGATATATTAAAACTGAGTGATTTGTGATCACTTTTCCCCCAAGTCCATCATTTAACCTCAAGATTATTAATTAGTGTTTTTCCCCCTACGGCACGAACCAAGTCAAAGGAAGGTTATTGTCCCCTAGTAGGCCTCTGTCACAAACTGTTTTAAAAAACAAATCCTGGATCGTATCCAGAAAGTCAGCCTGACTCTAAATTTCCCTGTCAAATTGCTCCAGTCAATCTGTCTATATGTTGAAATCTCCCATTACAAAACATTTTCGTATGTAGATGCCTTAACTAATTTCTTCCCATAGAAGTTTACTGCACTCCATATCAAGATTTGGGGCCCTGTAAATCACAACCCAAAAATTAGTTTTTCTCGCCCTCGAGAAGCTGTTACCAACAGATTCAGTGGCTGAGGACGCTTCTAATTTAATCTCTTGTCGAACACAACAAGTTTAAATTGCTCTGACATACATCGCTACTTCCACCACCTTTCCCTGTTGACCCTGTCAGTGTGGAATAATTTAATAGCCCTTGTATGTGAAATTCGAGGGCATCTCTCTACTTTCAAAATTGAGCCAGGTCTCTGTTATAGCAATAATATCTATGTTTCCTGCACTTGCAATTAATCTTAAGCTCATCTATCTTATTTCTTTACACTCTGCTATTAGTATAGTAAAACCTTAAGGAGCTAGTCCCCTTGCGGCCCTCTCTGTCCCCGACTTTGTTTGCTGAACAGATCTATTGCCTTTATTTATAACTTTCATGCTGAATCCTTTTATACATTTACTGTCCAACCTAGTGTTGCAACCTGCTTTGTTTCCACCCACACCCATACCTCTATCTTCCATCAGTATAAAATCAAGGCATTTCACCAATGGGGGGCCCTTCTCAATCGAGTCTGCAAGTGCTACCACCCCTGGCCCCAGAGAGATGTACCCCATCCCTGCATAAATACATTTTGCCATAAAAAGTTGTTCAAGTGTCAATGAATGGGATTGCAAGTTCCTATACAGTATCTGTCTAGCCAGCATTTAACACCAATTGCCCCTAGACAAAACCCATTCATTACCCTACTCCCCTTTAGGCAAGATGCTACATATGATTGGGATCCCTCCCCTTAAACTTAATGAAATCTATATCTGACCTGTACTTTATAAAAGGAATTAATGATTTGCTTAAAATGTGATAAAAAATTATGACATTAATGTTTGTTCATTAAACCAGATAACAAATCACAATTGTCAGTATAGCTCCAATGTGCTATACAGGTCCACTTTCTCACACAAACTCACTTTCTCACTCTGATCTCTTTCATACCAGACTATATCCTTACAACAAACGATACTCGTACATCTCTTATACCGTTTACACTCTACACAAGTTATTTTTCTGATACCTGATACAATCTTACACTCTTCACATTCTACCTCCCATCTTACACACCCTCCCCAGTCTTACACACCTCCCGGTCTTACACACCTCCCGGTACGTGCACATCACACGTCTTATGCACCACAGAGTTTTACACACCACACAAGTCCGACACACGTCTTATACACCACACAGTTTAACACACCACACACACAGTCCTTACACACCTTCGTCACTTACCACACAGTCTTAACACACCTCCGTCATAACCACACAGTCTTACATCTGTTTACACACCCCCAGTCTTTGCACACTTCATTTTCATAATAAACTGATCTCTTTCTAAAATACTACATTCTTACATACCAACTCTTACACGCGTTTCTTTTCTTTCACACCTCTTATTCTACACACTTCTCTTTCTCACACGACACAACATTCTTCCCACCATTCACTACCTTAATCCTCATGTTATCTCTCCATAAGCCACTATCTCTGTTTACTCATAAGAATATACTGTATTGTTGTGGAACCTGAGCAAACTCCTCAGGTTTTCTACGTTACCAATTTTCTCCTAATAACAGTTGCAGAAGCAAATGGTTGATGACTAGTTTTTTGTGTTTTGAAAGAGGTAGGAATATGACAGGGGAGATTTTCGAAGGATTGCATTGAGGCGGATGAGAGAGATAGAGAGAGAAGGAGAGAGAGAGAGAGAGAAGAGAGAGAGAGAGAGAGAGAGAGAGAGAGAAGAGAGAGAGAGAGAGAGAGAGAGAGAGAGAAAGAGAGACAGACCAGACAGACAGACAGACAGAGAGAGAGGGGGCGGTGGGCAGAAAGTTGTTTGGGCAATTCTGAACTAATTTGTGGAAAGAGAGAAGTTTTTTTTTTTTGGGGAAAGCCCTATGGCAAGCAAGCCTAAAATTAGCAGCCAGTAATCTAACTACTGACTTCCTGACGAATATTACCATACACTAGTGATGTTAATGTGGGTTCCAACATGTTTAGCATGGGATCCACATGTTAGCACATGGGACCACATGTTAGCATGGGACCACTTATATTAAAATAACAGATATTGGGTCGTCTACGATCGTTCAAGAACTTGCTGTAGCATTCATTCACATTAAACCTTTCATATTACACGTATTTGTTTTATAACGGTGCGGTATACAACAAATGTACTCACATAATGAGGTGCACCCTCTTGTCAAAAAACCGGGGAACTTTTGCTACTTTCATAAGTTACTGAAAACTGTCTCACTTCAAATAATTCGTTACTGCGCTTCCACAGTTTTTTTTCCAGTCTGTTATGTGATTCTGGAACAAATACTTCACAGTCCGATTAACGGTGAAGCTAGGAAATGCTTTAAAAAGTTTTGTTATTTTTGAATTTTTATACTTCTAATTTTCTAGTAAAGAAGCTGAAATTTTGTTTGTTAGCGCTAACAGCAAGTTTAGGAAATTAGTAAGTTCCAAAAGTGTGGGTCGTGAGATGCAGAGATGGCGAGTCTACCAAGAGACGAGAACTTTTCAAGCAAGTTTTTGGCTCCCCCTAGCCATTTCCTGAGTTTTATCCATAATTGTCTGTCTTCTGAGGTATTCACAAAGAAGCACCTGGCTTACTAGGGCAACACGATAGGTTCAAGAACTCAGAGTGGAAAGTAAAGCTTCACATATCTAATGCCTTTCCACACAACGTTTGTTCGAAAGCAGATATTCACACTTATTGCCTGGGAATTGAAATGTCCAACACAAGCTGGTGAGAACCAAATTAATGTTCAAACTTTTATCACTTTTAATTTGGACAAATCCATTTCTCAGACCAAGAAAAATAAATTAGCAAATAATCCTTCCTCAGACGACTACATATCCATGTATTTGTCGTTATGAATGAAAATACAATTTCATTTAAAACCATCACTGAGTTCATACTCGCTTTTGTCATTTATTTCTTAATCTAACGTGCCTAAAGTTACGACTAATAGCACGCTGGAGAACCCTACTGAAATCTGAATTTATAATAACTCAATTAATCTTCGCGAATACCTTTCTAGCATTGCCTATGATATTTAATATTGTTTTTCATCACTGTTGCTCAATACGTGTCTACGACTTAAGTTCCGTTGATGTTACTTGGTCCTAATTCCCATTTTTTTAAAATAGTCTCCCTATCTGTCTTATTAAAATATAATCCGTAGTATCTGTGTGTTATCATGCCTTCTCTTATTTTTTTTCCTCTAAGCTTGGTTTAAGCCGCTCTCTCTCAGCTCTGGAAGCAGCTTTGTAACAAATCTGTTGATGAGCTTGATTCGTGCATATTACTCCAGATACTGCATTCTCTATTGCAGGCAAAGTAAATATGTACATACTGAGATTTCTGATAATTCTTTGAAATACCGAAACGCTTTTCTTATAATTTCAAACGAAATAGTCGAATCTAATCCTACCCTAGGTATCTCTTCTCTCCATGTTTGAGAGATTTCAGTCTCTGTTCTCCTCTGTGTAATCTCCATTAATGATCTTTGAATCCCAGTTTTCATAGCTTGCCTTTGCTGGGGAAGGATTTCAGTATTTTCTGACATGTATAAATTTGTTCAGCTTCGAGTTTTGTTTTTATAGTATTATGGCGTCCTCTGTAATAGCGAAATTAGAATTCTTTATATAATTCTATTACTAGAATTGGTCACTATATATGAGTTTCAAGGCAGTGTATATTGTATATCTGTAATGTTGAGATACCAAGGTGGGTCCCTTTTTAATTGATCACTCTTCATAAATTACTCATCCCTGTATGTAATCAATTCATTTATTTTGCGATGTGTTACATAATAAATCGTTATTTTAAAATAATCATTATAATCAAAAGTAACTAAACCAAAAACAGTAAATTCGCGAAATTTTTATACAGGATTTAATGAGACAACCATTGACGCTTATGATGTGTTAAAAGAACTGAGGCGGCTCCAGCGTGACCCTAATGAGACACTACGCTAACCGCTACACATCTTAAAACTTCCTCACGAACCGAACTCTGTCCCTTTTCCTATTAAGTATTCTGCAAGATCCTTGCAATACCATTCTTGTTATATCTGCCTCTTGAATCGAGTCTCCGTAGTACAGTAACAAATCCACTTAGTTTTTTCAGGAACGATGCTGTGTGTGTGTGTGTGTGTGTACCACCTAGTTGAGTGCCGGGGGTCGAGTCCGAGCTCCAGGCCCGCCTACTTCACTGATCGCTACTAGGTCACTCTCCCTTAGCCGTGAGCTTTTATCATAACTCACTGCTTAAGCTATGTATGGATCCTGCCCTCCACTACAATCGCTTTCCCAAACTATTCAATTTACAATTACTCAGTGGCAGAAGAAATACTTCCTAACATCCCTGTGATTCATCTGTGTCTTCATCTGCCAACTGTGTCCCTTGGTTACTGTTGTCCCAATCTCTGGAACATCAAGTCTTTGTCCACTTGTCAAATCCCTCTTCAGTATTTTGATGGTCGTTATCCATGTCCCCCCTATCTCTCCTTCCTCCGTGTCGTCAAGGTTGTGATTTTCCCTTAACCCTCTTCAGACCTAGACTCTAAGCTCTGGGACTAGTCTTGTTGCAAACCTTTTGCACTTCTCTAGTTCTTCACGTGCTTGCTAGGTGTGGGTTCCAAACTGGTGCGCATACTCCAATATGGGCCTAACGACAACGGTTACAGGGTCCGAATGATTCCTTATTAAAGATTCGGAATGCTGTTCTGAGGTTTGCTAGCGCCCATACCGCAACAGTTTATTTGGTTGGATGTGCGTTCAGGAGATGTGCCTTTGTGTTATACTCACCCCAAGATCTTTTTCCTTGAAGTTGAGGTTTGTAGTCTCCTGACCCCCCTATACTGTACTCCGTCTGCGGCCTTCTTCCCTTCCCCAATCTTCATGACTTTGCACTTGGTGGGATTGGAAACCCAGGAGCCAATTGCTGTGGACCAGGTCTGCAGCCTGTCAGATCCCTTTGTAGTTCTGCCTGGTCTTCGATCGAGTGAATTCTTCTCATCAACTTCACGTCATCTGCAAACAGGGACACCTCCAGAGTCTATTCCTCCGTCATGTCGTTCACAAATACCAGAACCAGCACTGGTCCTAGGACTGACCCCTGAGGGACCCCCGCTGGGTCACAGGTGCCCACTCTCTGACACCTCGCCACGTACCCAAGACTCGCTGCTTGTCTTCCTGAGACAAGTATTCCCGATCCATTGTAGTGCTTCCCCTTTTAATTCCCTGCTTGGTCTCCAGTTTTTGCACCTAAATCTCTGTTGTGTGGAACTGTGTCAACGCCCTTCTTGCAGTCCAAAGAAAATGCAATATCCACCCCCCCCCTCTCTTCTTCTTGTCTTACTGCTGTCAACCATGTCATAGAACTCCAGTAGGTTTGTGACACAGTGATTTGCCCGTCCCCGAAGCCGTGTTGGCTGGCTGTTTGATGAGAATCGTTCCTTTCTAGTTGTTCCACCACATCTTCTCCTGATAATCTTCTCCATGGATTTGCATACTATACATCAGTGACACTGGTCTGTAGTTTAATGCTCAGTCTGTGCTCCTTTTTTAAAGATTGGGACTACATTTGCGCTTCCATGCCTCAGCAATCTCCCTGCTTTCGATAGATGTTTGAATATGTTGTTAGGGTACACATAGCGCCTCTGCTCCCTCTCTCGATACCCATGGGGAGATGTTTTCTGCCCCCATTTGCCTTTGAGGTATCTAACTCACTCAGACGCCTCTCACTTCTTCCTCGGTTGTTGTGCACTGTGGTCCAGCACTTGGTGGTGTGCCCCACCTTCTCCGTCTTCTGGAGTCCCTTCGGTCTCCTCTGTGAACACTTCTTTGAATCTCTGGTTGAGTTCTTCACATACTTCACGGTCATTTCTTGTTGGTCTCCCTCCTTGCCATCCTTAGCCTGAATTACCCCCTGGTCCCTTGACGGTTGTTTTTTTTCCTGTGTGGCTGTACAACAGTTTTCGGTCAGATTTGGCTTTCGCCTGCTTTGTCATTTCATATTGTCTTTGGGGGCCTCCCTCTTATCTGTGCATATCGTTTTCTGGCTCTACGACTTTCTCACTATTCTCCTGGTCCTTTG
>NC_069465.1:29838884-29923884 GCF_026875155.1 Cherax quadricarinatus | reverse complement strand
AAGAGTTTTATCGAGACAATCGGACTTGATATACCAACACGACGTATGTAAATAATCTCTTGCTGCCTAGTGTTATTTTTAACAAAGCTATCATGTAATTATGATCAGATATACCCGTCGTTCTTTTGAAAATATGACCATGCATAAAGGTACCCATCAAAATTTTTAATATCCTAATAAATATTAGAGTAAATTTCTCTAGTTTATGTTCACGATTACTTATAGTTACTTTTCCCTAAACAAATGAAATTCTTTTATTAAGCTGTTGCTATTAAAAATCCCATTATCCATCCCTCACTGTCATTTTCATTTCACAAGGCTCTTTTTAACTCCTTTACTATACTTCCACGTCAGCGACTAAAAAAATAATAACTGCCTAAAAACCTGCATGGCGTCATGACAGAGAGAGACACTTGACTTGACATGAGAGTGCCACGGTATACAAGTGCAAGAAGATAAAACTCCTTTGGTAGAAAAAACGCACGTGATGACGCATCTGCTGCCTCGTCCTCTCTCCTGGTCGATCTTCGACAGATATTTCTATAAATTTTTTTGCTGGATGAAGTCCTCCATTACCTTTGATGTTTCCCAGATAGTTTTTTGGAAAAAGAACGTGTCATGTTTTTTCTCACCACTCCATAAATATTTATGTGTTACTATTGTTTCATAGAATTATGCCGGCCGGCAAATTCGATAAACAATTCGATCTACTCTTTCGTATCCAAAAAATGAAGATTTCTTGCAAAGACCACATTCCACGCACCAACATCATTTCTATTATTTTTTTTTCTTTCAACAAGTCTGCGTCACCCACCGAGGCAGGGTGACCCAAAAAAGAAAGAAAACCCCAAAAGGGAGAAAATACTTCATTATCATTCAACACTTTCACCTTCGACATCACACATAATCAATGATTTTAACAGAGTGCTCAAAACACAACACTTAGAAGCATATACGTAATAAAGATACACAACACATCCCCCAAAACTGTTTAATATGATCTCGTATTCCCAAGAAAGTTACTTCCTGCAATATTTTATGCTCATCAGTGTGTTCACAGTCCTTCTAGTCTTCAGATATCATTGTCTCGAAGATACTCCTGGAAATCGAAATCCGCCTTTTCTTCTGACCATTACTTAATTCCAGTAAAGTGTTATGGCTGTTGCGTTGATATAAAAAGTAACCCCGTATATATATATAGATAATATATATAAATATATATATATAATATTATATATATATATATATAAATATAATCTATCTATATAATATAATAGTGCATATAAAAAAATATGTGCGTGTGGTGTGGTGTGTGTGTGTGTGTGTGTGGTGTGTGTGTGTTGGTGTGTGTACTCAACCTAGTTGTACTCACCTAGTTGAGGTTGCGGGGTCGAGTCCGAGCTCCTGGCCCCGCCACTTTCACTGACGTCTACTAGGTACACTCATTCTGAACGGGGCGTGACGCTTTATCATACCTCTGCTTAAAACTATGTATGGATCCTGCCTCCACTACAATCGCTTCCCAAACTATTCCACTTACTGACAACTGCTGTGGGGCTGAAGAAAAACTTCCTAACATCCCTAGTGATTCATCTGTGTCTTCAACGTGGTTTGGGGGGGGGAGGGTGGTGGTTATGTTGTGGTAGTTGTGATGGGGGTGGTTGTGATGGTGGTGGTTATGTTGGTGGTAATTGTGTGGTGGTGGTGTTGTGATGGTGATAGTTGTGATGGTGGTAGTTGTGATGGTGGTTGTGAGGGGTGGTTGTGATGGTGATAGTTGTGATGGTGGTGGTTGGATGGGGTGGGTTGTGAGGGTTCAGTTGTGATGGTGGTTGTGATGTTATGGTTGTAATGTTAGTGGTTGTGATGTTGTGGTTGTAATTTTTGTGGTTGTGATGGTAGTGGTTGTGATGGTTAGTGGTTGGGGATGGTAGTGGTTGTGAGGTAGTTGTGATGGTATGGTTGGGGATGGTAGTGGTTGTGATGGTAGTGGTTATGATGGTAGTGGTTGTGATGGTAGTAGTTGTGGTGGTATGGTTATGATGGTAGTGGTTGTGATGGTAGTAGTTGTGGTGGTAGTGGTTGTGAGGGTAGTTGTGGTGGTAGTGGTTGTGATGGTAGTGGTTGTGATGGTAGTGGTTGTGATGGTAGTGGTTGTGGTTTTTAGTGGTGGTGATTGTGCAGGTTGTGGTGGTGGTGGTTGGGGTTTGGTGTGATGGTGGTGGTTGTGATGGTGATGGAAAAATAAACTCAAAAAACAGTTTTAATGTGATCCTTTATTGACAATTTTTCAACATTATACTGTTCTGTTATTTTTCCATTGTGTCGGTATTTTATGCCATTTATTTCCACGGTGGTGGTGGTTGTTGTGGTGGTGATGGCCCTGATGATGATGGTGGTGATGGAGGTGGTTGGGGTGGTTGTAGTGATGGTGGTGATGGAGGTGGTTGGGGTGGTTGTAGTGATGGTGGTGATGGAGGTGGTTGGGTGGTTGTAGTGATGGTGGTGATTATGATGGTGGTTTACCTTATTTTACCTTGAAAAGTTTCGAGAGTTTCACTATCTCGGAGCCTGGTCATAGACCAGGCTGTCTGGTGCTTGGCTAGTCAGCCAGACTGTTGCGCTGGAGGCCCGTGCCCCACATATCTATCACAGCCTGGTTGATCTGGCCCCTGGTGAAGATACTTGCCCAGTTTCCTCTTAAAGGCTTCTAGACTTGTTTCAGCCGTGTTTCTGATATCTTTGGGTTTAAGATGTTGAATTGTCTGCGGCCCCGGACGTTGATACATTTTTTCCCTTTTTGTCCCCACCTCATCCCTGTTCCCCCACTCTGTTATTTTTGTTCTTCCTCCCATATCTCTCAATCCCAGTATGCTGTTATGGAAGTGTGCAGATTCGGAACCAGGCCCTCGAGTACTTTCCATTTATATATTATCATGTATCTCTCTCCTCGCTTCAGTGAGTACATGTTCAAGACTTGAAGGCGTTCCCAGTAATTTAGGTGCTTTACTGGATCAATATGAGCCGTAAACGATGTCTGTATTTGTTCCAGCTCTGATATTTCTCCTGCTTTGAAAGAGCCGTTAGCACTGAGCAATATTCTAAATGAAGGGAGCACTAGTGATTTGAAGAGTGTTACCACTGGCATTATTTCCCTTGTTTTGAAAGTTCTCGATACCCACCCCATCATCCTCCTGGCTGTCGTGATCTTTGTCTTATCATGTTATTTAAAAGATAAGTCAGCTGACATAATTATTCCCAAGTCTTTTACGTGTTCCTTTCGTTCTATTTGGTGACCCTCTGCATGAGAGTGTCATCCAATGAGGACACGGCAAATCTCCTAGATGATATAAGCCAAGTTTTCCAATGGACAACGGAGAACAATACGATGTTCAATGAAGACAAATTCCAACTACTCCGTTGTGGAAAACTAGAGTACATAATAGCTAAGACTGAGTATACTACAAACTCTAATCACACAATTGAGCGGAAAAGTAAAGGACCTGGAGGTGGTAATGCCCGAAGATCTCACCTTCAAGGACCACAACAATGCCACTATCATATATGAGAGGAAACTGATAGGATGGATAATGAGAACATTCAAGACAAGAGATGCTATGTGTTGCAACCCCTGAATGGGTTGCAATATATATAATGTATATTATGATTATGAATATATTGTATATATATAATTATCACCTTTTCATATAATTTTATATTGCTTATATTTACGATAATAGCTAAATCGTAAATATATTGCTTTATATTATTATTATTTGACTTAGCTAAATTTTGTGAGGTAGGATGTAACATATTATGTGCTCAGTTCAAGTCTTGATTGTCTAACTATTGTAATTATTGCTTGTGGCTCGTTAAGGGACTCCCGACTTCTCGTTGTTGTGGGCAGCAACCCACGGAGCTATCACTGATCGAGGAAGGGCGGGGTGTCCTCACCTCGCCTGAAGTATTCAGTTGGGTCTAGACTCTCTTGGTGGTTGGATAGATTGTCTGTTCATTATTCTTGTTTGTTCTGTAGACTCGTTCACAAAAACATTGTATAGATTTGTGATTTACGTTGTATGAGGTTGTGTGTCGCATAGACATTCTGAGCAACTCAGGTCCTGACCTAACTTGTACTGGGATCTGTGTATTATCACAAATCGGGATTTTCTTAGCTGAACTTAGATTCAGTAGTATGGGAGTTTTGTGACTTGTGGAGGAACTGCTGATGGTCCCCACTTAGTGTCGTTATATTATTCCTTGTTCCCGATTCTGTGTCGCAGTGCTTTTTTATATTGCTATTGGCTTAACATTTTTTTTATTGTTCAAGCAGACTGTTTGGTTGCCCGTCGGGCAGAAGTTAGTTTATGTGAGTACTTTGTCAGTCACTTGTTTAAGTCTAGTCGAGTCTTGAGACATAACGAACTACTTAGAGCACTTACACACATACACACTTACTTGTACATATTTGTAATATCTTATTAAATGTTAGTACCAGACGGTTTTAAGAATTAAAATGTGATATGTGCTTTCAGCACAATAATATTGTACTCGAGAGAAGTGATATTATTTTGATTACTGTGATTAATTTAATTTGATTTAATTTGATAATATACCTCTAGACTTAATAAATTTATTAAATTTTAATTTCTCTAGTTAGTAGCCTACCAGCTGTAATCCTGAAGCACTATTGAATCATACTGAATTCTAATGGATAATTGGATAAGGATACTGACTCACTGTTACGAAAACCCAGTAACAGGCTGGATGCTAGAAGGGCAGTCCTTTCTAGTATTCACTGGAAATCTCTAAGCTTTTAGAATCGCGTTTTATGTAACACTATGCTAGTGATGATCCTTTTTAAATCATTTGTTCTCTCGAGGCTGGAATACTGCTGTACATTAACATCCTCATTCAAGGCAGGTAAAATTACAGATCTAGATAATGTATAGAGAAACTTTACTGCGCGTATAGTTCCATCAAGCACTTTAACTACTGGGAACACCTGGAAGCACTTGACTTGTACTCACTGGAGCCCAGGCGAGAGATATATATCATAATTACACCTGGAAGATTGTGAAGGGACTTAATTGCCCCCACGGAATCACTCCCAACGAAAAAACAAAGACTTGGCAGGTGGTGCAACATACCCCAGTTTAAAAAGTAGGGGCGCCACTGGTACACTAAGAGAAAGCACAATAAGTATCGGGGGCCCAAGACTATTCAAAAGCCTCCCACCAGCCATAAGGGGCATTACCAATAGACCCCTGGGTGTCTTCAAGAGGGAGTTGAACAGATACTTAAAGTCCGGGCCGATCAGCCGGGCTGTTGTTCGTACGTTTGGACTACGTGCGGCCGCGGCAAATCCTCGTTGTCAGCCTGATCCACCGGGAGGGCCCCCGGGCGTGGACCGCGCCGGGGAGGCCGTTGATCCCGGAATGCCCTCCAGGTAGACTCCAGGTAGACCCTCTTGTGTTTTGTGTATAGTGTTCCTTTTGAGTTCGTCCTTTCCATACCTAAGCAGCTGGAACTTACCACCATGAACGTCATGTTTTCACTGTCCACTGGAAACCTTGCATGACAGTCAATACAACTGTCATGCTTATTGGTGTCATCTGCAAATGATGATACAAAAGTGTGACGGATGTTTTCATTATATTAGTTATGAAGATGAGAAACAGCAGAAAGGGGCGAGGACAATACCTTGGGGACAGAGCTTTTTATCTCACTGATGCCCGAATCTTGCTTTGTTTTCTACTGCGTTCTGAGTTGTATGTGTTAGGAACCCGAAAATCCATCTGCCATTACCTTCCCCGGTAATGCTCATGCCCCTCATTTGCGCTATCACCCCTTATCGCATTTGTCCAAAAGTCTTTGCAAAATCGTAAAAATCACATCTTCGTTTTGGTCGTCTTAGAACACCTTCTGTAATTCTGTCCATAATGGTTCAGCAGCTGTGACAGCATGATCGTCCTGCTTTAAAATCATTCCTGATTCAGGTTATGTTGGTGTCTGGTCCATGAAAATTTGTAATCTGCCGTCCATCACTCATTTCTCAAGATTTTTTATGATGCGAGAAGTTAGGACCTGATACTGTCTATAATTTTAGCTAGTGATCTATCTACAACTTTTAAAAACGGAGCATTTCATGAATCCCATCCAGATACTGAATGGGCATGTGTATCTATTTCTTTTTCGAAATCTATGAGATTTTGTACTAATGTCAATTAGGTCTGGTTGTAGTTTGATGTAGGTGGTAGTGTGTGGTAGTGTGATGGTAGTGTGATGGTAGTGGGTGGTAGTGTGAAGGTAGTGTGATGATAGAGTGAAGGTAGTGGTGGTAGCAATGATTGTAGTGGTGGTAGTGTGACTAGTGTGATGGTAGTGGTGGTAGTGTGATGTGTAGTGGTGGTAGTACGATGTAGTGTGGTAGTGTGAGTAGTGTGGATGGTGGATGGTTAGCTTATTTAATTATCATATAGAATCAGCACGCCTCTGCAAACAGTGATAGGTGAACGATGAAAGTTTTTTCTCTTTTCACTCACACCTGGCCTTGGAAAACGGCCTATGTTTAAAAACATTGTTCATCGAGCGTCCAGGGATACTCATTTGTTTTTAGTTTTGTGTGGCTATATTTGTTAAAGCTAATATGAAAATTTCCACACAACAGTGTCTGGACATAATAAAGCTTTTTTGAAGACTATGTGTGACGAAACCATCCATCAACGTGTGCGTTCTGTGTCCCTGTGAAACAAGCTTGTTGTTGCACTCATTTTTGCTTTATTTAACCCCAGGTGCACAAATTCCTGCCTGTTCTTCTTCTACCATTTTTTTATTCAAGTGACTACACGGGATTGTGTAAGTTATTGTGTCGTTAGCGCTTTGCTGAGTTGTTTGTTACACTGTTGATAGCGGAGAGTTCATATTTCTTGGCGGTGTGAACATAATTTAGTGGAATCATTACAAATATATCTTACTGAGATAGCTTTCCTTGGAACTATGAATGACAGCAGAGAGAAAGTTAATTTAGGAAAGGTGTAATTGGGTGTGCTTGAACAAAAAAAATGTAATAATAAAGATTGCACATACTATCGTAGCGACAGTTTCTGAAATAAATAATTACTGAAGAAACTTTTAGAGACCCATCATTTTTGAAATTAAGTATGGATAGGTTTAATTACACTGGTATTATGGATTAAGCTAATTTTTCGAAAGGACTCGATCAATTTTACTGCGAGACAAAACAATTGCTAATCAAATTTAGTATTCTTTTTCTTATGCAATGCGAATCATACAGAAAATGATGAGTTGCATAAGACAGAAGAGTAATGTATGACTCATTCACGAATAGTAATGTAATAAAATACTGTGGAGTAATAATGAGATGCTTACAGCAGCAGGCATTAACCTATCTCAAATGAAAAAATACACTCCTCACTCTAACACCCATTTTCTTCTCTTCACGCTCTAGGTATGTTTCGTTTAAAGATTTTTTAACTAGCATTGTACCTTCAAATATTTCTTTATACACACAACCTTAACATCCCAAATTCCTGCCTGTTTCTTCTACCATTTTTTTATTCAGAGTGACTGACACGGATTGTGTGTAAGTTATTTTGTCGTTAGCAGCTTTATCTGACACATACAACCTGAACTCCCATGAAATTGTATGTAATCTAAATAACGGCTTCCTCACGAATATCATCTCATTTTTTTTTTTTCAAATTTTGCTTACTGATATTCAGAGCGTTTTATAGATAGACGTAAAGTTCACAAATAATTAAAGTAAAGTACGTCAACTGCCATACTTAAACTTCTTCACTAGTAATACTCATTGATGGTATAAAACGTTTAAACATATGGTTAGAAGATAAGGAATAACTTATGAAGGATCAATTGAGTCTTGTGGTGAAGTCAGACTAGTCTGATCTATGTCTGGTGGATGACCACATCCATGTGTTATATATACAACACGCATCTCATATTCTTGAAGCGGTATTATTCCTTTATTTTTTAGTAGGCTTTTATTGCTCTGAGTCGGCAATGTGGATAAGCATTATAAATTGTAACAAACATTTTTGAAAGAAAATTATCTATAGGAAAAAATGATTCATGTTGATGGGCGATTCCTGGAAAAAATGACAAAAATACTTGGTTGGGGAGATAATATTAAATCGATTTATTTTCAGAAATTAGCGTATATATCTCCAGAAAGCACCTCCATGAATTAAAAAGTATAGACAAAAAATCAAGAAAGTTTAAACAAAAAAATAATATAAATATTAATAAACGTTAGGGGAAAGGTTTGTAAAACATTTTTTAAATTGTCAGGGGAACGTACAGGTGGAGAGAAAAAGCCCTGCTCATAAGTGGATGGGGTGAGTGGCGACTATATTCCATGGTTCGTGTGTATTGCACTAAGCTGATGCCACAAGCTCTGCAACGAGAAAAACCTAACTTGCAACACCCTGCATGGCTTTACGTGGCGCGGGCTTGACGGTTTAGCTGTACCTATTTGTATGGGTGCAAGCTTCATGATGCCGTTAGTTGAAAGTGAGGTTTTGGTGGCAGGTGATGTTGTTTTCTTGTGCAGGTGATGGTGGTTTTGTGGCAGGTGAGGTGGTATTTGTGGTCCAGGTGATGGTGTGTTTGGTGGCAGGTGATGGTTGTTATGTGGCAGGTTGATGGTGGTTTTGAGTGGCAGGTGATGGTGGTTATTTGTGGCAGGTGATGGTGGTTTTTGTGGCAGGTGATGGTGGTTTTGTGGCAGGTGATGGTGGTTTTGTGGCATGTGATGGGTGGTTTTGTGGCAGGTGATGTGGTTTTGGTGGCAGGTGATGGTGGTTTAGTGGCAGGAGATGGAGGTTTATGTGGGGCAGGTGATGGTGGTTTTTGTGTTACAAAACTCGTCCTTCTAACCTTCTCCAAAGGTATGTAGAATGTTAAGGTAACATTCTTGTGAACATATGGCCTGTTTTTACGGTTTTGTAACAATAACTTTCATAAGAATTCAGGATAACGAAACAAAACTAAACTTAGAATCTTACTAGTAGAGTTTTAGCTTAAAGTTTGATATAATGTTAGGATTAATATAAAATAAGGAGTTTAACATCTTACATTTCTCTGGTACACCAGAACATTGATAAGCGATAAATGAACCTCTTGAGAGGTCGAGCTTTGTACTAGGTTAACCACCAATATGCAACCTATAATGGTTATTAAGACTTAACCACAAAGAAACTTATAATGGTTATAAAGACTTATCTGAACTATCAATTCATAGTATACCAGAACTCGTAAGTGACGGACTTAGTCTCATTACCATCCAGCATGACTTAGAAGAGCATAGACCACAAATCAACCCACAAGGCCAACAGGTTTGTTCAGCCCAACTGAAAGATTAATTCGCTAAAGAATAAATAACTCGAAAGTGACAAGTTTAATAAAGGGAATCGAGTACTTGACATGTCTCGAGAACTTGACATGTCTCTTATGAGAGGTCAATGAATAACTGAGTGAGGAATGCTCCCTTGGCTATGCAAGCCCGGACTAGAAGTGGGAGTGCTAGTCAGAGTGAGTGAAGGACCTACTCTCAGCAAGTGCTGTAAAGCTACTCAGAGCAAGGGTGGTGAACCTACTCACGGTACCACTGAGTGGTACGCCGACGTCAGGTTGGTCACGTGACTGAGGGAGACCTCAGTACCTGAACTGCTAACCGGCACTTAAACCTAGTGGTTTCCCACTACATGGAAATAAGAATATTAAAGCCTAACAAAACATAATACAATATCAGCATTAATATTAACCTTAACATGCATATTGTAAAATAAAGAGGGATATCCTATTATAAAATGTAACGGGTATGACCATACTCGTAATATTTGTGGCAGGTGATGGTGGTTTTGTGAAACACCGTGACAGTTTTGTAGGTGGTGATTTTTGGGTGGTGAGGGTTTTTGGTAAAGTGTGCTTGGTAGTGATGTAAAGAAGATGTAATAAGTCTGCCACACTGGAAGACGTAGTTTTGAGGTGGTCAGTCCCTCAGCTTTCTGCTGCTTTTGCATTCGTCTAAAGAAGACTACGATGGCGAAACGTTTCGGAATAAAGCTATGTAACTGTTGCACATGTGTCTTACTTATCGATACTGATGGAGGAACACAGCAGCAGGTATACTGGCCCACGCTGGTCAGGTCCTTCTCAAATCAACCTCTTCATAATTGTCAAATTCAGTATTCCTGACCTGACTTTCACTGCGCTTCCTACATAAACTCACGTTCTTTCTCGCCAGATAGATCTTCTCTGTATTGGACTGAGGAAGCAACTGGATGGCGAAACTCTTCCACAATAAAAAAATAACAAGTGTCTTAATTCATCAGCCAGTCGGTTCTTTGAATCATTTATCTACATAACTTAATAATTCCGTCTGTGTTAGGGAAACGTTTTCAAAAAAGGAAGACAATTATGTGCAGTCAGGGGATTAGGGGGAAAATAGCCACGAGTGATTTTTCATTCTATTGGGTGAAGAAAAACCCCTCCGGGGGAAATTTTTCTTTCCCCAAAAAATGTCCTGAAATGAATAATGTCTTTTTCCCCATCTGCGTCACTAAACCATTTTTAATCGTAAAGAGTTAGATAATATCTACTCCGCTGATATTTGTCTCACGCGCGTTCTCATGCTCTGTCTACTTTACACTGAGCCATTCACCACTCCATGAATTCTTCTCGATTAAAACAATATAAAAAATCATTGGACTAAACGCAGAATCTGTTTGGGTTGAATTATATAGCGAACAAACCACAGAACACTGGAGTGTTGTTATGTCACCTGCTTATTACGATTTCGTGAGTCTATGAAGTGTCACCAAAGATGATTTTAAAGATGCACCACATCACAAAAACACGTTGTTGGAGAAATCGTCATCCTGGTTAGTGTGAGATGATGCCACAGAAATGGAGAGAACTCCACAGTAATGGAGAGACGTACAGTATGGAGTTTAGCGTGTATTGGGTAAGATTTTGCTTATAGAATCACCCTAACTAGAGATCGTAGTGTGTGAGATGATTTCATTAAGATGCACAGGTAATGGTGAGATTTGCATTATACAGAAACTTGGCTCAGTAATGGCAAATGTGCACAAAGTGGAGGACAATCAACCTATTGCTTCCCATGAGAATAGGTTCGGCGATCTCCTAATAAGCCGTCTACTAGCTCCTGATCATCTCTGTACCACAGCCCCTGGAAGCTATTTTCTATGCAGCACATTTAGTAAAACGGCGATGGTCAGAACAGACAGGCGCAAGAAAGAATACTGTTACTAAGATAGGCAACAAGATTAGCAGACTATTTCTCATTGTTTTTTCATTCGTCAATCACAAGCACTGATCCCGGAGTCCAGTTCAGTCCCTGAGATTGTCCATCATTCTGTCGTGGCCCGTGTGACAGAATTTTTTACACCTCTCGAAGAAAGTAAGAAACACCGTGCGAGTCATGATCAGATCACGTACACGCGATACACTGTAGCCTGTTACCATTCTCAAAAATACAACTATGACAGTGAGCGAGCGAGCGAGAGAGCCTACATCACACTTGTTCCACTGTCCTCTGTCTGATAACGGTCAGTAATTCATTAGTGTCACAAATCTTAAGATCTTTGTTTGTATAACACACACACACACACACACACACACACACCCTGTACACACCGCATCATGCGATCCAAAGCCTACTCCCGACCACCTCTCGCACGAATCGCGATTTTCAAATCTTCACGACGAGTTATACATCAATCCGACTGTACCGATGGGTTCTGATTTATCCATATAAAAAGCACACCTAAGCGCTCTGCCCTACAACATCTCTTCACGGATACACCTCATTTCGCAGTTAACACAGATCTGATAATCTTTACACATTACTCAAAGTTTCAAGTTTTGGATCATTAGCGCCTATCTATTTTCTAACGCGATCTCCTTATCATGTCCTTTAAAAGTGCTGGAGAATCTTAGAAAGCAACAGTAATTGCGATTACTCGTAAAGAAATCGCTTAAAAAAAAGATATGGCAGTACCAGAATTAAAATTCATGTTCATAAATTCCATCGCTGCTACCATAACTCGTTTGACTTAAAGGCGCTTGACTCGACAATGCACGTTATCCCGTGTATATAATACTACACCTCGAAAAGGCTCAGAATTCAAACGGGGCTATGATGATTGACGGTGCATAAATTCAAAATTAGGAATAATTAAGGAGATATAAATAGCGTGCTAAAAATATATAGCCTAGCAAGGACTCGCAGCAATGTTTTAAGCTGAATAATTCAGATTCAGAAAATATAAGGCAATCACTGGTTTGGTAATAGAGAATGTGGTTGAGTTCGGAACAAATTCCCGTATTACCGTCGTAAAACTAAACCTGTGTCAGTTATTAAAAAATTATTCGATAAATACACGAGTGGGTATGGTGGACTGTACTAGACTGCTGGTGCTACTGGTCAAAACCGAGTCTCCTTCCTTAAGTGGAAGTGACCTACCTGGGTGAGCCATTGGTCTAAGCATCCCTTCCCATTGTCCGTGTTGTTCGGTAGGATAAGGTAAACTCAATCACTTGTTGGATTGGTAATGCGATATTGTCAGACTGTGGTAATGAGAGAATGGACCCATGGAATGGCTAAGCTCACTGGAACACCCTCACGCCACGAAGATATTCTAACACACTGGCTTAAAACCAGAACCCACGAAATACCACAACACCACAGGATGAAAAACCACTCGGAAGCTTTGAGCTTGAGCACAAAGCGTTGAGAAGTCTGAACCACACGTGCTTGCCTTATACTGGGGTAAGACACATGGTAAGTGCCTGGCTGGCTTATCTTACCCTTCAACATCAGAATAACTTGATAACTTCTCACGATGAGCAATCATCAAGTGTGGAAAACTGGCTTGGTAGTAGAAGGTTTGATGAGTATCAGCTTGGCTGACAGTTGTTCTGACTCCCCCGCCACATACTGTCTTACTGGCTTACTTTGCAAACTCGGGTCACCCCTTCGGAGTGATGCAAATAAGCACATAAACACTAATACACAAGAGACTGACCCTAATAATGTTGTGCTGGTAACGCTTATGAGATCTGGCTTGAACACCATCTCTTTCGAGGCGTGGGTTCGAATCCCACGCTGTCCACCAAATTGTCCGTTTAGGTAGAAGATAAAAATTGAAGGTAAACACCATGTTGATGCTAACAACTATATACTTGTCAGACGTGGTAATAGAGATAACGAGCTGCTTCTTTCTCACTTACGCCAGGCGATAGAAAGAACCAAACAACGCAGCTGCTGACCTCCAACTACACATTACACATCTGACAATTATAGTTTATACCATCCAACAATGTGTTTACCTTCAACCCACTTATCTCCTACCGAAGCCCCCACGACACCCATGGACTGTCTCCACTGGGCCATAGCATGTTGCAGTGTCCTATCTTTCTTTATGTTCTTATGTTCTATCGTAGTCTTGATGTATGTCTAAGGGATATAGAGCTGGCAGAGCAATGACAGAGGATGATACAGGAAGTTATTTGATAAAGGTTAGCAACAGGCAGAATGTATACAACAGATCTATCTCTCTCATCTCTAGATAGTCAGAAGAGGAGTTTCGAACTTTTAAAGTCGAAGAGGCAATAGGCCGATCAGGCTCCATGTGTCTACTGCGGCCAGAAAGTGCCATAAACTCAAACACACGAGAATTAAGAGAACTTAGCGAGCAGGAAATCCGAATCCCACATGGAGATGCTTACAACAAGTATGGGGAATGTTAATCAACTGATAACGTGCAGTCGTGTGAAGATGGCGGATAGGCTTGATGTCAAGTAGTGGTGAAAATTGCATGTTAAGGTGTTCAGCGAATGAGAGATGGACAGTGATAGATTCAAGTATCTAAGATGTGAACGCGAGAAAGATGTAGCATATAGTAGGATAGTGTGCCGCAGTGGGAGAGATTAATCAACGAAAAAAGATGTGCAATGGAGTAAAACTAAAAAAAATAATTAGCGTCGCTATGATATCAGAGATTCGTATAAACTTGACTAATGTGATAGAAATGTGACACTAAATTTCGTGGTTTCTGATGAGTAAAAGTGTGTCTCTATTATCTGATAAGAACGTGTGGTCTGTTATCTGATAACACAAGTTTTTTTTTCTGAATCTCAATATAAAATTATTTGCCGTTCTCGATGATAGAAATTGTGGATCCTCTCTCTAAATTGACGCGTTTTGCTTTTATGGCTCTGATCATTGAAATGAGTTTGTTTTTCTCTTCCAGATGATAGAAAAGTTAGTCTGGTTTCTCTGATATGAGAAATGTGTAACATTTTCTCTGATTCTAGACTCAAAACGCAAACACACACACATCTCGTCCTCAGATGAATAATAAGTGACACCCTTCACAAGTGGTAATGTGTCCTTGTACTCTTCATTACCTGAATATGGTGGTCTGTTACGTCTGGAAGTAACGTTAGGTCTGGGTATGCTGCGTTGAGGAGTGAGGACTTGATGTGTGTCTTTTCTCTGTTGTTGTATGAATGTATGTTATGTGAATCTGGAACTCTAATGAAAGAAGTCCATCTTTGATGAAAGAAGTGTGTGGTGAGACTCTGATACTAAAGTGTTAAGCCAGTGACATACATGAAAAAGTGTTTTTGGGCCGGGACTTACGTTACTTAAATAAGTTTTAGTCTTGCTCTGAGAAAGAGAAAGTTTGTTGTCCGGACTCTGATGTTAGATTTTTTCTGCGAGTCTGGTGGCTTTGTAAAGTTTAGTCTAAATTCTTTCTAACTTTTATTAAGAACTGTAAAAACAAAGCAAGTTATTTAAATTGATCAGAAGAAATGCATTTAGTCACCTACACAATTTACAACTTCCACACACTTCCAGAAAATACCATGATATGTTGTTGTTTATTTTAAAAGTTAATCCTGTTTCCTTGCACGACTTCAGAAGCTAATAGAGCTTGTTACCAACTCTATTGAAGTCTGCCACGCAAGAACAGATAATGAATGCTCCTCTAACCCTGCTCTCCTCATCCGCCTGGAGAAAGGTAGGAGCATCATCAACCCCCACACAACGACACATGCCACATAATAACCGTGACCATGTTCCTCAAACAGGTGTATCTATTAAAGCTATCGACCTGTAGTAGTTGGTTATTCGTTGAAACACGTTGTCTTTCCCGAAGTGTAGCTGTACAGGAACGCTGACATCTATTATTGCTGTGACAGGTGCACCAAATCTGAGACAATTTAATGTAGGTTTTCTTCCTTCAACCACTACTCATCGGTCTGTGATTAATAAATAGTGTCTATATGCAGCAAGAGTGAGGTGTAGGGATCATGGTCGTGATTAATAAGTGTAATATATGCAGCAAAGTGGTGATGGGATCACACTCTGGAAATTCTAGTGTATATAACATGCAGCATGGAGTGGTGTGGGATCACACTCCGTGATTAATATGTCTTATAGGGCCACACAGATGGTGATGGGGATCACACTCTGTGATTTTATAGAGTATATATGCCGCAAGAGTGGTGATGGGATCACACTCTTGAGATAAATAGTGTTATAAGCAGCAAGAGGTGATGGGATCACACTCTGTGATATTATTGTAATAGCAGCCAAGAGTGGTGATGATCACATCTGATGAATAGTGTATATTATGCAGCAAGAGTGGTGATTGGATGCTAACGGTCTGTGATAGAGTGTATATATGCGACGAAGCAGATGGTAGATTGGATCACAGCCTCTGTGATTAATAGTGTGATATATGGCAAGCATAGAGTGGTGATGGATCACACTCTGAGGATTAATATGTATATATGTAGCAATGAGTGGTGATGTGGCGATCACACACAGGTGATTATAGATTGTATAAATGCAGCAAGAGTGTGATGGAATCACGGTCGTGAATAATAGTGTATATATGCAAGACAAGGTGGGTGATGGGATCACACTCTGTTGATTAATATGTATATATGTAGCACAGAGTGGTGATGGGATCACACTCTGTGAATTTAATAGTGTATATATACAGTTTGTGTGTTGATATAGAACGGCCCATCCAGCAACTAAATATTGTTTCAATTTATTGTAATGTTCTAAATAATTGGTATTTGTTTACAAGTGGACATGAGTTTGATGCTTTATTATTACTCATGTCCTAGCCATATCTTTAGTGTGTGTGTGTGACTTGTTGTGCGACAGTGTGTGTGTGTGTGTGTGTGTGTGTGTGTTGTGTGTGGCTTGTATGTGTGTGTGTGTGTGTGTGTGTGTGTGTTAGTCTGTATGAGTGTGTGTGTGTGTATTGTCTGTGTGTGTGTGTGTGTGTGTGTGTGTGTGTGTGTGTGTGTGTGTGTGTGTTAAGGGTGTGTGGTGTGTGTGTGTATGTGTATGTGTGTTGAATGTGTTGTTGTATGTGTGTGTGTGTGTGTTAGTGGTGTATGCTGTGTGTGTGTGTGTGATGTGCGTGTATGTGATGTGTGTGTATGTTTGTGTGTGGTTTGTCAGTGTGTTGTGTGGGTGTAGTGTTGTGTGTATGAGTGTATCGTGCGTGTGTGTGTGTGTGTGTCCATGTCTGTATGTGTGTGGGTGTGTGCGTGTGTATGTGTAGTGTTTTGTGTGTGTGTGTGTGTCTTATGTGTGTGTGTGTGTCGTGTGTGTGTGAATGTTTGTGTGGTGTATGTGTGCGATGTGTGTGGTGTGTTGTGTATGTGTGTGGTGTGTTTGCGTGTGGTGTGTGTATGTGTGTGTGTGTGTACATGTTGTGTGATGTGTGTGTGTGTATGTGTGTGTGTGTGTGGGTGTGTCACTACTCACCTAAGTGACGTGTGTATGTATGTTTGTGTGTTGTGTGTGTGTGTTTGTATGTGTGTTGTAGTGTGTGTGTGGTGTGTGTGTGGTGCTGTGTATGTGTGTGTGTGTGTGATGAGGGTGAGTGAGTGAGTGTTGATTGTTAAATAGTGTTGTGTGTGTTGTGTGTGTGTGTGTCTGTGTGTAGTGTGTGTATCGTAATGTCTTGTGTGCGTGGTGTGTGTGTGTGTGTGAGTAGTGTGCTATGGTATGTGTGGTGTGTGTGTATGTAGCTACTCACCTATTTGTACTCACCTATTTGTGGTTGCAGGGGTCGTAGTCTTTAGACCTCCTGGCCACCGCCTCTTCACCGGTTGCTACTGGCCCCTCTCTCTCCCCGCCGTCACAATGAGCTTTTTATTCAAACCCCTCGTCTTACGCGCAACTGTGTAATGGTTCCTCCTCCAACTACGTCTTTTTCTAGCTATCACTGCCATTACAACTCTAGACTGAAGAAATCACGTCCTAATATCTCTCCTATGACTCATTTGTTCCTCTCAACTTAGCAAGATTGTGCCTCTGTTTCTGTGTCCCCTCCCTTGGAACATCCTGTCTTGTCCACCTGTCACCTATTCCCACGCATATTTTATATGTCGTTTTTTTTGTATCATGTCCTCCCCTGACCCTCCCTGTTCCTACCAGTGTCGCAGGCCGTCTTTCCCCTAGTCTTTTTCTTCAGAGGACATTCCCCCACAAGCTCTAGAGAACTAACCTTGCGCAAAGCCTCCTTACTTGTAACTCTTCCTAGTTTCTTGACGTGCTTTATCGAACATGCGGGTTCCAAACAGGTTCTCCATACTCCAGTATAGGCCTGAACATACAACGGTGTACAGCATCTTGAACGATGTCCTTACTAGTATCGGAATGCCTGTTCTCAGGTTTGCCAGGCCCCCATATTCTGCAAGCACAGTTAATCTGATTGATGTGTGCTTCCGGAGACATGCTCGGTGTTAACTCACCCCAAGATCTTTCTCCTTGAGTGAGTTGCAGTCTTTGGGCCACCTAACCTATACTCTGTCTGTGGTCTCTGTGCACCTTTCCCCATCTTCATACTTGCAAACTTGCAGGATTAAAATTCCGCGAAGCCATTTGCTGGACCAGTGTCCAGTCTGTCCAGGTCTCTTTGAAGTCCTGCCTGGTCCTCATCAGATTTAATTCTCCTCATTAACTTCACATCAATCTGCAAACAGTGACACATTTCTGAGACTAACCCTTTCCATCATGTCAGTACACATATACCAAAAAAGCACGGTCCCTAGGACCGACCCCTGTGGGACCCCGCTCGTCCGCAGGTTGCCCACTGTGATACATCATTACGTACCATGACTCGTTGTTTCCTCCCTGTCAGTTATTCTCTGTCCCTGGCAGGGCCTTTCCTGTTATTGCTCCTGATGCTCTAGCCTCTTCGCACTAATCTCTTGTGAGGAACTGTGTTCAAAGGCCTTCTTGCCAGTCAAGAAGATGCAAGCAACCCACGCGCCTCCTCTCTCGTGTCTTTACTTCTGTATTTTATCATAAAAACTCCAGAAGGTTTGTGACACAGGATTTGCCTTCCGTGAATCCGTGCTGGTTGCATTTATACTCTTGTTCGAGGTTCCGAGGTGCACCGACCGAACTCGTCCTCCAGATATAATCTCTCCACAATTTTGTCATACTATACCCGTCCATGCACAGGCAGGTCTACAGTTTAGTGCCTCTTTACTGACTCCTTTTTTTAAAAATGGGAACTACATTTGCCGTCTGCCATACCTCTGTAGTTGAGCCCAGTTTCCAGGACGAGGTTTGAAGATTGTGAGTAAGTGGCACGCACAGAACGTATCCGTTCCCTCTCTAAGGACCCACGGGGAATGTTGTCCTGTCCCATTACCTTTGAGTATCGATGTCCAGCAGTTTTCTCACCTCCTCCTCATCTGTATTATGTCGTCCAACACTTGTGGTGTATTCCAAAGGCTGGTGTCCCCATCTGGTCTGTCCCCCAAGAGGTCCTTCCAGTCTCTAAATGTTAAATCCTTCCTTAAATCTCGTGGTTGAGACTCCTCACATACCCTTGCAATCGTTTCTTGTGAGTTTCTCCACCTTCTTTCCTCAGCCTTATATCAACCTGTCCTTGGACTGTTGCTTCCTCCTAATGTGGCTATACAGCATTTCGGGTCAATTGACTTTCCCGAAGCTATGTCGTTTTTCATACTTCTCGCTGGGCCCCCTCCTTTATCTTGTGCATTCTCGTATGCATCTTGGCTCTATCTTCTCATCACCTGTTTCTTCCTGTTCCCTTATGCCCCTCTTACCTTTTCCATCTCTTTGCACTTAGTTTTTTGCCTCCCCTACACCTTCGGGTAAACCAAGGGCTCGTCTTTGGTCTCCTATTATTTCTGTTTCCCTGGAATACAAAAACCTTTCCTCTGCCTCCTTGCACTTTGTTGCCACATTATCCAACAATCTCGTTTACTGAATTTTCCGTACCTTTCTCTGTCCTCACTGAACCTCCTGCTGGAAGTTTCTCATACCTGGTGGTAGTCCCACCCATTTATAAGTTGGCCTGTCCCCTTCAGTTCCTTTTACCTTCTCGCACTGATTAACTCTACTAATAATCAAAACTCAAACCACGATGATACCCGCTAGCACCAAGGGGCCTACTTTCGTAAGTGATGTCCCTCAGAGTCCTGAACTGCTCAGGGAACACAAGATCCAGTCTTGCTGCTCATCCTCACCCTCTCATCTCTGGTTTGTGTCCCTGACATGTTGATGCATGAGTTTTCAAGTACGCACATCCATCATACTTGGCTCTCCAAAATGTTGTAGGTGACACCCCATGTGGCCTCCAGTTTTCAAGTCGATCTCCTGGGTTGAAAACGCCCATTACCAGTAACTTGTCTCTGCTCGTGTGAGAGCTCTCTTGCCAACACCTACACCCCAGTGTGTCCACCTCACCTCTGTTGTTGTTCTTCGTACCCCTCACTTGGCCTCCTGCAGTTCTGGTGGTGGAGGTTTATACACTCACGCTCCAATGACTCTTAATGTTCTCTGGACTGAATTGTAACCGACATTGTAGTGCTCTTTCTCAATCTGTCCATGCCCTTCATTGTCCTCAAATCCCCAGCTGGGTGTTTTAATGAGCAGTGCTACCCCTACCACCCTCTACTCCTTCTATCTTTTCCTCAGATCTGATAACCTGGGGAGGAAGATTTTGTCTGTTTTATTGTCTCCAGCGAGGTTTGTTTTCTCTGTACGGCTATGATGCTGGGGATTTTATCATGGATGATTATTGTTCGTTCCTCTACTACTGGTTTGATTCGTTATTCCCATCCGCGGGGTTGGTGTGGGTACCGAAGAGCGGGATTGCAGTTTGCTTTGTCATATATAATTGGGGGATTGATTGTTATTGGGGGGTGGTGTGTGTGACTTGGGGGGGAATTGTGTGGGATATGTTTGGGGGGTGTGGGGTGGGGGTTGGGGGATGGTTTGAAATGTTGATATTGATGTGGGGGCGGTGGGGGGGGGTGTTGGGGGGGGGGGGTTGTGGGGAAAACAGTGAGTGGGTTTGGTAGTATAGTTTTGCTCAGTTTTGCGTTGGGGAATGGAAACGGTTGGGAGTCTTTTGGTGGAGATCTGTGGGGTGTTTTGCCCTTCCTCCTCGTGTACTGGTCTTGCCCATTTTCGTCATTGCCTCTCGTTCCTCCTTGCGTCACTGTACCCTCTCTTTCAGTGCGTTCCTTTTCATCTTGTGTTCTGTCGCGGTCCCCGAAGTATACTCTCTGGTATCCAATCTTTGAGTCCCTCAGTCTTGCTTTCTCTTGCAGAATCCTGGTTCGAACTGATTCTTCCTTGAAAGTTTACTCTGACAGGCCGTATCCTTCCACTGCGCAAACCAACCAATTTCTCTGAGAAATTTTATTGCACCTGGGTCAATCGCCCTCACCTATTGTTTTCATGATGCCTTCAATCATTTTTTTCTCTCCCTCCTGTTTTACTTTCTTCAAAGTTGTCCCCCTTGCTTCTGGAGCCCGTACGCAAAAAACTGAACTCTGCCCCATTCCTCCTCCTGCCTCCCACTGAGTCACTATCTCTTCCTCTGAGGCATTTTATTTCCTTCCATTGACATCTTCTTGCCTCAGGTCCCTGTCATATCCTGGAACTTCTTATTCTCAGTGAACGTGTCCTCACAACACTGTCCCCTTGCTACTGCAGTTGGCTGTTAGAATCTTTGCATATAGCTACCTTCATTGTCTTCGGACCTGTCATTTGATCTTAGTGTGCCATCAGTCCTTTTTTTCCCTAGCCCCACGTGGTCTGATAGGGCCATCGTTGTACGGCATGTCTCCGTTGTTGCTTACCGTCCCCTTGTCTGTGCCTGGACATTGAATTCCTGATGTCAACATCTGAATTGTCATTGTCTCTCTAAATCTGTCTTCAAGGCTTTAGCAGTTTCTCCTTCTAAGCACTGTACCTAAGCTTCCTGCTGCTAAGACCGTACTTCCACTTCTTGCCAACTCTTCAGCTATCCGCTCCTGCCTCCCGAATCTTACTCAAGCTCTAATCTTACCCTTCCCCATGGACTTCCTCCCTTTTTGAGCTCAACTCCCAGTCTTTCCTCCCTGGTTCGTCTACAGATACTCAGGTTTTCCGTCCTCTAGGGCCACCCATTTTTTTTTTTTCTTTACCACAGACAGAAGGCTAGAGAGGGAGAGGGTGCGAAGAGGAGAAAGAAAGGGTAGAAGAGGGAGCAGAGAAGAGAGAGAAAGTGTAGAAAGGGGAGAGAGAGGAGAGAGTATGGGGGTAGGGATAAGATCCAAGGGGGGGAGAGAGAATGTGATGGGGGGGATAGAAAGGTAGGAGAGGAGTGGAGAAAGTGAGGAGAGGGAGAGAGAAGAGAGGAGAAAGGAGGCGAGGAAAAGAGCTAGAAAGAGAGAAATGGAGAGATGGAGAGAGAGAAGCCTATAGAGAGAGAGTGGAAGGTGAGAGATAGGGAATGGTAGTGAGGTAGAGAGACTAGAGAGAGGGGAGTAAGAGAGAGAGAGAGAGAGAGAGAGAGAGAGAGAGAGAGAGAGAGAGTAGATTAGGGGGAAAAGGGGAGGGTAAAAAGGCTATTAGAGGAAAATGCGAAGGGAGGGAAAGAATAGAGGAGGAGGGAGTGAAGGCAAGAGCAAGGGATGGGAAAGGTCTGTGAGAAAAAGGGAAAGGTGTGATGGGGGAGGGGTGGAGGGGACGCGGTCAAATTCCAAGGATCAGCTGTGAGTGTACTCACAAGATGTGGTGTCAGGGTCGAGACTCAGCTCCTGGCCCCAGAGAGTATGTGTGTGCGCGCGTGTGTTGTGTTGTTGAGCACGTCAGTTGTTTATATGTCCCAGAAATACTATTCACCCCTTTGTATCCTAATACTAATAAGATACCATAACACTGAGAGTAATTCTATAATTAATATTACTAGCGTCTGTGATTAACAAGTCATTCTTTCCCACAGTTATGTACTAACCCATTACTGACATGTGTACCCAATACTTGCTTCTCACTCAAGATTGTACTGTCATTTTGTGTTCCTAAAACACATTAACTCCCGAACTGTTGTCGAGGGCCTGAGTCTCCATTAGCCCAGACTTAATCCTCCTGCCTAGTTCCCTTCTCCTACAAATTTTTATCTTACCGACTACTGCAGTGTGTGTGTATGATAATCGCTCTGGAGCAGGGTTTGTGATTGGCTACCATGAGACCGGTAGGGCCGGCTCTACCACTCAAAACTGTTCCCGCCAAAAACACAACAGTTGATTGTAAACGTTACCCTCAGAGGGACGTCCATCATGCCAGAGTGCCTGATGTACGATGCCCTCGCTGTAGCGATGGCTCGCTGTACTATGCTCGTGCACCTCGACCTTCCGCCTCTGTAATTCTTTAGCTATTCTTTTCCTCGTTGCCCTTTTGAGGTCCCATTTACCACACTTAGCACTTGTATACTGCTTCTTTTATAATTGAACACTTACACTTTTGGTAAGTACTCTTCTTATTTGTGATACAATCCATCCTGTTTATGCGGCGTCTACTCCTCCCTTCAGCCTTAATGCTGCCACCGAAATCTGGCGGTGAGACATTAGTTATGTTTAGTGAGTGTATGGATGGTATGTTTATATATATATATATATTTTTATATATATATTATATGTTGAGGGGGTAGGTGTGTTATAGTATATAGTAATAAATAGAGGAAGTAGTTAGATAGGGAAGATAGTAAGGGCCGCGTTGTATGGGATAGTGGTTGGGGATAGATGTGTCTAATTGATCAGTTTGGTGAGTTTGGAATCAGAGGAGGGGGTACGTGTGGAGAGGGGGATTGTTGAAGATGTGCATTAAGTTAAGAGAATGATGATGGGGGTGGGTGGACGTTTGATTTGATGAAAATCTCTGTAAACAAGTGTAACTATGAAGTGGTGGTGTAGGTAGTTGGAATTGGAGCTAGCACCTGTTGGTAAAAGCACTGATGATTTTCACAATAGATGGCGCAGCCTATCAGGCGTGATTCAACACTGTGTTATTTGAGTGTTGAAAGGAGCAGTATATCAAACCAATTGCCTCGTTATTGCTGCCTGCTATAACTACGGGATACCTACTGCATACAGCAAAGACGATCTGTATGGTATCCGCCTTAAATGGAGCAACAAGGAAAAATTTTTGTGAAATTTTGTGACGGCTTCGACTTATGACAAGATGGTGGAAAAAACAAACTGTGTATGACGGTTAATCCGGTCCCTGAAGTACGCATGAGTGACGTAATCCAAGTATTATACTTGGTAAGTTACGAATGTCCCATTTGAAGCGGAGAAAAGATATAAAAGCAACATTCAACGAGTAAGGTTGTTTATACATCAGGCAAACCGTTTGGAAGGTGGTCTGATAATATGTATGGTGACTGCGTGAGGGCTCTTTAATAACCCTCAAAAATTCTTTGCGCAAATCTATACCATCCTAATGTGACTCTGATGACTTTAGAATACAGGTATAATTTAACATATGCGGGCAAAGACGAACCTGTACAGACTTACGTGGAGTCCCCTCCCCCTTTTGAGATGCAAGATAGCATTCAATGTGTCCTCGTCGATCAACACCTGAGAAAAATGGAGAGGGAAAAGGTGTGGAAGGAAGAAGAGAGGTGACGACACCAGACTACAGGCGCATCTTCAAGATCAGAGACCATAGGAGTGAAATCGTGAATGCAATCCAGGAAGAATTGTAACATTACCGGATAGTGTCTCAGGTTATAGGACTTATGCGTTGGTAGGATGGGGGTGAGAAGAGAGCAGATTTTGGGTAGTACAGGTTACCGGCTACTTATAGATTTGTTATTCAGATTCTTAGTAATCAAATGAGGGCGAGACACTAAGCAAGGTGTCAGAAGGGAAACTTATATTTGAGGAAGGAATTGAAGAGGTGAGTAATGTGGGTGTTGGGGATAAGCAATTAAACAGGATTAGTGAGGTTGTGGTTGAAGTACACAACGTAGATTGTGGAGATGAGGGAATGAACATAGTAGAGGCATCACGTAAGAGAGAGGCAGGGCTCTGATAGTGATGATGTCCTACACCAGCGCAACGAACGGGTAAGAAACTATCAGGGATGTAAAAAAAAATAACAGGGGGGGGAGGAAAGGGGCAGAGGAAAGGTGAGGCAAAAAAAGGACAATGCGATCAGAATGTTCAGAAAAAAACGTAAGGAAAGGCAAGGATATCGGTCGATTGGTAAGCCCGATAGCATTTTTAAGTGTCTAACCTTAAATGTTAATGGCCAAAGGCTGATGTAAAGCGTAAGATATTTAGTGTTTTTTTAAAGAGACTTGGCATACAAGTAGTATTTTTACAAGGCATAATTTCAGGTATGGAAGGGATTTGTCGGTAGATGGTATAAAGTTTATGCTGGGTATACTGGGAAGCTAAGGGAGGTGCTGCAGTTTTAATAGCGAGACAGTCCGTTCAATTGTTACTTGGGAAGAAGGGAGATGGAGAGTACGAGGGGATGGGACATGGGGTGGGGTACGTGTGTGTTTTGTGAGTGTATACATGCGGCGGACAGAAATTTAGACGTGTTAAAGAGGAATTTGTAAGGGACACACTAATTTATCATATGGGGGGTTTACCTGTTATTCATTATTGGAGGGGATTGGAATAGTGTGATACGTAGAAAAGATGTGGAGCCGAGGGATGCAGGGTGTGTTCTGGGGGTTCTACAGATGTTTTAGGGGGAGTTGGCCTACGGATGTTGTGAGGGGGGAGGGTGGAACGTGGGGGCATACATATGTGAGGAGAGGATACGCGGCACGACTAGATCGTATTTATGCTTCTCCCGGGTTACAGGTGGGCTACTACAGAACTATAAATGTAGTGTTTTCAGATCATAGAGGAGTGGTCGTGGATTGGGATGGGGAGGTTTACCAAAGCGTTAAACATGAGTTATTGGAAACTTAATGTGAGATTGTTAGACGAGCAGGAAGACGGTGATAGTTTTGTTGAGTGGGGGACAAAGGAGTGGAACAAGGGGAAAAAAGGAGGTGATACCTACGATGGTGGGAGGAATATGCCAAACCAGAATCAAAAATTTTTTATGAGGAAGGAAAGGAGGAAAATCAAGGGAAAATATGGCTTACAGAGATTTTTGGGAAAGGGCTGCTGAAACAGTGCTATGAAGGTTTTAGGGGGGTTTATCCAGTACAAGAGATTGAGGGCATAAAAGCGCAATTAATGGAAATGCAGAATGCAAGATTTGATGGTGAGAGAATGAGAGGTGGATTGGAAGATGTTTTATGGGGAGATAAGCCATCCGCCTGTTTTTTGGGCGGCGATTAAAGACGCGACAGAAGACAATGACTATGAATGAATTTGGACGTACATACGGATGTGGGAGGTAAAACGATGGGACAGAGGTTAGTAACTACGGAAAGTATGAGTGGTTATGCTGATAAGTGGTTTGAGATATATATGAGAGGGGAAACAAAAGATAGCGGATATGAAGATTTTAGAGAAGGGGATACAGAGCAACCTAGAGTCAGCAGATAGAGCGATGATAGAAGGGCCTATAGATGAAGGGGAAGTGTGGACGGCTTTAAAAGGGAGAGTGTCGGGAAAGCACCTGGGATAGATGGAACCCCAAATGAATTTTATTGAGCAACTGGGATGTAATAAAGGGAATTCTTGGTGCAGTTGATGAATGTAATGAAGGATAAGGGAAGCATGAGTCTAACACAAAGGACAGGTGTAAGTGTTATGGTTCCAAAGGGGGAAGTACAGAATAGCATCCTAGATTATAGAGGTTTATCATTAATGTGGCGGGGATTATAAAATTGTTTGCCAGGGTGTTAGGTAATAGATGCGTAAAGTAATTGGAAGGTTATAGATGGGGACAGATGGGTGTGCCAGGGGAGAACAATGTTTAGTGGGCATGGGAGGATAAAAGGGTTTTATAGAGGAGCGTAGGATGGATGGTGGAGGTGTTCTTGCGTTGGATTGGAAGGCGGCTTAAAGATTGTGTAAGGGGAGAGACTTATGGATGATTATGAGGAAGATTGGGTTTGGTGAGGAAATCGTGCAGTGGGCGGAAACTTTATATGAGGTGCAGAAATACGAGTGCAAATTAATGGAAGGGTGGGGGAAAATGGTTAGTATGGGTAGGGGGCTGAGGCAGGATGCCCATGTCCTCAGAATCTATTGCATGTCTGCAAGACCCATTATATAGGTTGATAAATGTTTGGGGTAAGTGAGGGAGAGGTAAGATTTAGGGGTGCTACGGGTATTGTTGGGCTATGTGATGACACGACGGTCTTAGTGGGGGGAGAGGAGGGGTTAAAGAATGTAAGTAGAATTGTTGAAATATTTAGTGGGGCAACAGGTAAGAATGTTAATAGTGAGAAGTCGAAATTAACTGGAGGTGGGGTCATGTGGGAGGGGAACTGGGAAAAAAGTTTGGATGCAGGTATAGAGCAGTTAAAATTTTGTGAGTATTGTACAGAGGGGGCAGCGCAGGAGACTCGAGAGGCAAATTCTAAAAGGGTAGTGCAAAGAGTATTGCTTAGGTTTAGGGGGAATAAGAACGAGTGGTTTAACTATACAACAGAGAGTCATTGTAGTTAATACACTCATTTATCCTAATTGTGGCACGTGGCTGTGGTGTACCCATGATGGCGAAAGATGTGCGGCAAGTGCAAAGGAAAGTACTGAATTTTATATGGGGATATGGTTGTCATTTGGCTGAGGCAAACGGTTTTAATGACACCGCTGGCAAAAGGGGGTTTAGGTTTTAAATTTCCTTTGGGTAGCAGACTGAAAGAGCATGTACGTGAAGCATTGTTATCTGAGATTGGGCGGGGAACGTGGTGTCAGAAATGAGAAAAGTGATGAAGATGTGAGGCGGTGGTGGGGGGTAGGGAATTAGAGGAGTGTATGAGTATGTGAGATACTTTTTACAAGTAAGAAATCCGAAAATTTTAACGGCGTGTGTTTTGGGGAGGTTGGAAAGGGTTCAAGAGGTGTTGGAAGGGGAGACAGTTTTTCATTATATAAAATTTGGGCACGAATCTGGGAGACTTCAGTAAGTTACGGGTGAAGTCAAGGGTGAAGGAAACTATGTATAGGTTTTACTGGGATTTTGCCAACTAAAGTACGACTGTATCAGATGGGAATTTGAAGTCTCAATGTTGTGTTTTGTTGGGGGGGAGGAAACAGCATATCATGTGGTGTATTCTGTGAGCATATCGAGCGGGCCACGTCTATGGTTACGAAGAGTGTTGGATATGGTGGGGGGATGGGTTTTGTGGGATTAAGGGCACTGAGTTTTGGATATAGAGGGGGTGGGAGATAGTGTGAGGAGGGCCGTCATGTATTTAGTGGTAGATTAAAGTCTATATATCGTGGGTGATGGGGGAAATGGGGGGGGAGAACGAATAAGGGGTTTAGCAGGACACTTCTATAGAACAAAGTGTAATAAAGAGGTAGTGTATGGATGTAGAGGGCCAGAGATTTTCCGGTATCGTATAGAGGTATTTACTGTGAGAGGGTTGCGCGCATTAGTGTCGTAATGGCTGGGGGACTGGTCTCTGTAAAAGGGGGAGGGTAAAATGAATTATATGGATATAGATATCATGATATTAAGCATAGTTTCCTGAGAAGCAAGAGGCGGCTTACCAATCGATTAGGGGGTATTAAGTTGTATTATTAAACCCTAGTGCGTGAAAGAGCAAGTCTAAAATGGCTCTGAAACATGTCATTAAACATCTTTGAATTTGATGAACAAGACAATACGTGTTTAATAATATACATTCTTGGTATATGTAATAACAAGTGTGTATTTCAATATCCAGTGTACAGTTATCATATTGTTTGACTTGTTACTATAGTAAAGCAGTGTTATTATACAAATATTGTCATAAAGTATAATAGTTTTTCAGTATTTTAAAAATTCATTGAATAGTTTTAAGATGTTGTGGAGTTTGTTTCATGTTTGGCTCATAGATAAACGTGTAAGTGTATTGCGCATATGTAAATTTCATTTAGTTCTGTGGAGGACCAGCTAAGGCCCTCTTTTCTTTATTAACGCATAGTAATGGGTTTTTAAACTAAAAATGAGAATGTATGGGGTATATAATACTGTTAAAGTACATGTTCATCATTGTGGTTTAGCGCAAAATTTTTGAGTGTAATAATAACAATTACGTAAATGTTGGGGGGGGGGGGTGAGTCACTAATATTGTAAGTGCTTTGTATCATTGTACATTATGTTAGTTTTTTTATATTTTATTGAAAAACGCAATACATAGTTATACATGTAGACAATGTAACAATGAAACGTATCCATTATATATAACAAAAGAAAACTCCACATTCCCCACCGTAGCACTAACTTATTCATAAAAACTAAACTAAGACAGCCCACAGCTTCATATACAGGTGGGTTTAGTACATCCAAAATTGCAGCCAAAAAAACACAATATGCAATATAACCCAAAGAATGTCACAGGTATTGACATTTTACATAAAATTGTATGTACGAAGACATTTCTCAATTATCCAAAAATTCTTTACACACTATTATTGTTGTTTATTAACTTCATATCAATACATAATACGTAACACCTCAATAATTACGAAACAAAAATAAAGGTTTGAAAATAATCTCCAACCCCCACCACAGAAAAACTAAACACAGTAAATATAACAAATGATTCATCCCACCTCACTTTCCCATACACTACATTCAATCCCACCTCACTCCATACACTACATTAAATCCCCCCTCACGTCCATAACACTACATTCATCACCCACATCAAAATTACACAATCAACGTATATTTTAGTAATATTTTTCAAATATAATTTCCAGTTTTAATAACAAACTTCTTCTACTATATAAGAAATATACATAGTCATTACTATTAAACATTAATTTTAAACAAGACTATATTCTTATTCTACAGACCTCAGCAGTTCTTGCCTCACCATCCTAACCCTACTTGACACATTGTACACAACACATCCTTATATACCCAACACACGTCATTAATATTTCCCTTTTGGAACTTCACCAAATACCAATAACAACCATACTGAGTACATGAAATTCTCTCTTTACATACTGCTATATACACTTGATGTATGATAAAAATCACAAAACATTACATTACCCTCATTTTTTAGCATACATTTGGTACACAGACATATTTATCACGCCCGCATGTCCCTTGTGCTTTAAATACAACCACCAATCCTGATAATACATTACAACATATTCCCAGATTTAATTTTATCCTTTAACATACATCAGTAAAACCATTCTGATATGACATTATACTTTTCACATGCACACAAATATTGCTGCATTTCCATAACCATATAAAAAAACGTAACTTTTTCCCTTACAAACCACCACAAACTTATTTAAAACACACTCCACAACTACGCGGGCCATTCAACACCATATCACGGAACCCCTCAACATTCCCAATTTCTGAGACGAGCCCGATGCAACCCCTGAAAAATCCGAACACAAATTCCCCCCCCCCCCCCCATTTTTTTTTTTTTTTTTTTTTTTTTTTTTTTTTTTTTTTTTTTTTTTTTTTTTTTTTTCCTTACTCCACGCCAACAAACCTCTGCCCTTTCATACTTCGATTCCTTCAGGAAAAACCCTTTCCCATCTACTTCCATTTTTTCCCCCCTATTACGACTAAGTGTTTTGTACATTGTTGCAGCCTACCTTCTTTCGCACCACCCAAAATCCCCATTACCCCTCAGGGGCCCATGATACAAAAACAAAATCAGTTATGATGTACACCAAAGCACGCTGCAAAAGACTCTTCCAACAACCTCCCCACATCTAAACTCAATCCCTTAATAACCGATATCCCTCCCCCCCCACCCACCCCCCTTTAAAAAATTCCCACCCATCCACTCCCGAAATACATTTCCAAATTTTTTACAAAAATATACTACATGAAAAGCTGTTCTCCCTATCCCCCACACACCCCTACATACGTCCTCCACCATCAACCCTCTCTTCCCGAAGCACCACACAGAAACGGCAATATTCCATAAGGAAACGAACTTTAAATACCTCTCTCACACTTTTGGGTCTGATGCGCACAACCGCAACCTTACCCAAATGTCTCCCCATGCATACATTGGGTAAAATTGCCCTCACATGTGCAATCACCCTCACCCCTCCCCCACCGAACGCTCCCAGCACACCTACCGTACCTAGACGTATTTCTAACATACAATAAAGCTCGCAGCACATCCTCACACTCTCTCATCTCTGATCCTACCCCCCCACCTGCGTGCCTTCCTCATATAATGCTTTGCACGCCCTTCCCCACACGACCTTCCACTCGGAAAAAACCCCCCCTCTTCAAATATATACATTTAAAACCCTTAATCTTATATCTATTAAACCCAATCCACCTTTGTCGACCGGTAGCCATAACAACACTTCATCCCAACCAACACCCCCCGAACCCCCATATATATCGAAAAACCTTTTTTTAGCATTCTATTATTTCCGGTCCTGCCAACGGATATACTGCTGGCCACATCCCAAAGACCTACTATAAAAACATCACATTCACCACTATTACACGTTGATGTATCGTCAAATGCAAGGGTCCCCAAAACATTTAAAACCTACCCACCAACCTATCCAACTGCCCTCCCAAAAATTAAGCATCCGTGCCTCCCCGGCATTTTCCCTATAAAATTATCCCAACACACCTTTATCTATCCCACCCCCAACGCACAGCTGTGTCCCATCGCGCCCTCCCTACCCAATTCCCTAAGACCAATAATTTCGATTTCTCCACATTCACTTTTAAAACCTGTAACACCTTCAAAACCACCAATTACATCCTCCAACCTCATGTAAACTTTCCTCCTGCTCAAAGAATTGTTGTATCATCCACATACCCTATTATTCCCATCCCACCATTCTCCCACACCACGTACCTCCCCTTAAACAAATCGCCCCCCACTGCCCTATAAAAGGGTCCTGTATAACAAAAACAACAGTTGAGACAGAGGGCAACCCTGCCTTATGCCTCTACCCCCATTGAACCCACTCACCCAATTTCCCATTCAACCTGCACACGTACACCTACCCTATTATACAAAGTCTCAATCCAACGTACCATCTCTTCCCCAAAACCCTGCTCCGTTAAAATATGGGCCCCGTGCCTTTCGGTTCTTAAAGCAAATCCCTACGCAGCCTGCCAGTCCAATCTAAGACACCTCCCCCCCTTTCATTCTCCCCCTCCCCCCATACCCTTTTCCCCAAAATCTTTTATTATTCCCTGTCCCTCATCATCGCCCTCCAAAGGGCCCCATACTACCTCTCGCAACACTCTATCTTCTCCTCCCGCCTGTTCCCCAAGATTTTTGCGAATATCCTTATAATCACACATAACAACGACAACGCCCGTATTCTGCCTGTAAGTGGCCTTTCCCCCTTTGTGAAAACAATCTACTTACTGCGTACGCTGCAACTCACCTCCTCCCTTCACTATTTTATCACTTTCATCAGGTCACTAAAAATCTTACAACCACTCCAATTCTTCACATAGAATTCACAAGTAACCCTCTATCCTGGCCGCTTTACCTCTCCCATTTCTCCAAAGCTTCCATACCTTCCCCTCTCATATCCCAAACCCCAAAGGCATACGTCACTTCCACTCAGCACACAAGATTCCATTCTCCCTTTCCCCTAAATCCTTACCGTTCACTCCTACACATCCTCAATTTTTTTCCAAAACCAACCTATCCATAAAACCACTCATACCCTCCAGTGTTCTCAACTCCTGACCCTTCGTTATACCCACCTAAGTCCTGTTGTACTACCAGCTTTACAATTTTCCATTGCCAACCTGCGTCTCCGCTGACCCCCGTACACAATCAGCTGACGGCCTGCCTCCCAAATCGCCCTCCTCTAAACCCACCTTGCTAACCCTCGCCTCATCAATTCCCCTCATTGTGCATATTCCCTTATTTTCCACTTTAATGCTTCTATTTTCCCCATTGGATACACCCCCTTCACAGCACCCCTCTGATAACAACCCTGCAACCGCCCCCTCTAAATACTGTTTGAAGCCCAAATGTCTTCCTTCCTCCCCCTTTTCTTTCCCCTTCGCCCCCAGTTATTGCCTGATTCCTCGTTTTGCAACCCCATCCCACAACCCCAATAAATCGCTTGCACTCTTAACAAACCCCCCCCCACCACCCATATCCTCCCACAAATATTTCAAAAAATCCCCTCCCTCCACCCCCTCAACCCAGTAGTCGTACATTCAGCTTCCAGTACCCAAATATCTCTAGGCAAACCGTCCCAAATTTAAATCAGCATAAACCGCCCTATGATCTGAATAAACGACATTCACCGATTGCACCCGCGTCAAACCCCCACTCCCCTTGTCACCCTACAACCTATCTAATCGTGCAGCATATCCCTTTCTATGAAAGTGTGCTCTATCTCGCAATCCCCCCATCAACTATATCCCTCAATTTCCCCCACCTCTCAATTGATCCCCTAAACCTGGCCAAAAAACACCCTGCCCCTCTCGGTTCCACATCCTTCCTGCGCACCACACAGTTCCAGTCGCCACCCAAATATTGTCACAGACGTAATGACCGCAAAAAATATACCAAATACGTTATTCACAAATTCATTCTTTACCCTTACATCATTCTCAGCCGGCACATACACAAAAAATGACTGCCATCCGCTCACCTCTCCACCAAACCCCCTCTATTCTTAACAACAAAGCCCCCCCCCCTTCACTCCTAAGAAAAACAAACGGGCTCGTCTCTCGGGTCAGGATTCCCCCCCCCCCCTTCATTCGCTCCGAATACATACAAAACACTCTGTACCCACCACCTCCAAATCCTTTCCCAATTGAAATTAAAGTTCCTGCACAAAAACAATGTCTATAGCATAACGTCTTAAAAATCCCTTTACCCCCAGGGCGCTTCTCACTCGCACACAATCCATTAATATTCACTGTCATGCACCGGAAACCTACTTATTGTTTTTACCCTCTTCCCCTTTCACCTTTCACTGACACGCTTTCAGTGTGTCTGCTGCGTCCACTTTTCTCTCCACTGCCCACTGGTGGGTTCCCCTTATCCAAAACCTGAACAGGCGTACCTTTAGTGCTCCCACGCACCAAAATCAACCCATGGCTTTTTCCCCGTCTCCCGTGCCGGGTCAAAACATCATCAGATCAGAATATTGTCCGCCGCCCTCTTACGGTTGACACACTCTGCATCCATTCCAACTCACTGGATGCCTTCCCCCGTGAATCTCAGCAGTACCTCAAGTACTTCCACCACTCCTGGGGGTCATCTGCCATGTTCGCCATCTTTCCCAAGTTTCTATCTTCAATCTGAAACATTACTCCTCACCATGCTTAAAGTTATCCTCAGCAACTTGCTTCTCAAAGGATTTTTCCTGCACGTTCACCAGTAGGCCTTCCTCTACCCGCACGTCACCAATTCTGCACAGCTTCCCGTTCTCCATGGCAGATGCCTCACTTTCCCACCAACTGTGACGTGATGGGCTGGTACCCACACAGTGGCAGCTCACGTCCACTCCTCACTCCCCGGAAGTGCCACTTCTAGTACAGGGCCTTCATTCAGCATGACCCACCTCTGGTCTGGCTCTTTCACCTTCTCACTAAAACCTAGGTCCTTTCCCCCGCTGCCATCCCACACTGGGCCGCCATATGGTCCCTATGCACCACATAACCTACACGTCCCTTTTGCTGCCCAGCGTAGTACAACCATTACCTTTTGTCCTAAATGCGTCCCCGTATGACGTAAACGGGATGGCATGCCTCAACTCCATCTTTATCGTGAACGTACCATCCGGGTTGCCGGCATACGCCCCCCTCCGTCCATTTACCAGCCCCTACCAGGTGAAAAGGTCCATACTGTTCAAAACATACCGCAGATCATTCTCGTCCGCCTCAAATGGCACATTTCGGATTTTCACCCATGTGTAATCTTCGACACGTCGATTTAGGCGAACACGTATCGCTGAATTAACATCCACGCTCCTGTCCTGGTACTTGTCAACCAGCCGTTCATACACTCCAGCTGAACTTAGCTTGACGAAAATACGATAGGCACCATTTAGTGCCACACCATACAGTTCTTGATCCGCAACACCATAGGTGTCACGGATAATTTGCGGTAAAAGCACTTGTGCAGACTGAGGCGTTATTGCACCACGCAATAATTCAATGCACACTGTGTGCAAACGCCTTCTCACAGACTGCGCCATGTTTGTGAAAATATGTCTTCTCCAATGGCCAGCAGAGGGCAGTAGTCACACGTCCGCACTCTGCGCAGGTCAAGCGGCGAATGAATAGGTGTAAGTGGACATTATGTTAGTTATGTAGTTAGGTGCATATCAGACTCATAATGAATAGTTACTTAGTGGGCAGGATCAGAGCCACTGATAATGTCTCTTTTTATATTTATTTATTCACATATATATACGTAACTATCTATGTATATTGTATGAACTGCTTTAAATAAAATATAAAAAATAAGGAACAACCCAAGATACTATGTCCTAGGGTTAAATTATGATGGTTATTTATTCTCTTGTTTCAATGAACAATGATATGACGTTGTTCAATATGATGATCTGAGCTAATGGGGGGGGGGAGTTGAAATGTCCTAAAAATACTTGTTATTGAATGAGCTTAATAAATGTGTATATTTAGCAATGGGATGCGACGAGGCTCAATAAAGTGATTCGGTATTTTTATACTCTTATGTAAGTTTAATGGGCATGTATGACACTGATATAATTCCTGTGAATATAAATTTTCATAAGTCATATAATATTATGTTTCAATTTTGTACATATGAGAATATGTAATATGTGAGTCGTGACTATATCATGTGTAATGATCTCATGGATGACCACAATCATAATTATATAAATGGTTTTAGTGTTAGTCATAATACTAAGTTCAATCTTATGTTGTTTTTTCTAAATATTATTTGTCATGTGGCATCATCTATGTTTCTTACACTAAAGAGAAATTTTTTATTGTCAACAAGAGTCTATATTCAAGGTTTAAATCAAGTTGGTAATTCATCTGCGATCACTGAACAATAGTATGATCTGGGGTGACGGGGGGGGGGGTTGTCGGGGGGTTGTGGGGGTTATGGGGGGGTTGTGGGAGTACGGCTCAAACATATTTTATTACATGTACTTAATTAATGTGTATAATGCTGATAGGATGGGATAATTGAGAATTGTTTTTTAATTACTATTGCTTGCACAGTTTTCTTTTGTTTTTGCATAAAGACCAATTTACATAAATATCAGGAGTGTGTAGATGTTTAAGTCACATTTATTTTTAACTTGAAATGATCGATTGATGTTGGGTATATTAGTGTGTATGTTGTTTCATCACTCACGGGTTGTGGGTTGTACTGAGTTTCTTGTGAAGAGGAATTTTTCTAAAAGGCTATGTAAAACGTGCAGTGTGTTTTGTTAGGAGGTCGTAGTTGTTTTTTGTTTTTCTGACTCTGTATGTTTTATTTACTTATTGTAAATATGTTGTTTAAAAAAAAAAAAAAAAAAAAAAATTTCTATTTGATATTTTTCTTTAGTCACCTCGCTTTTGTACTTTGTATATGTGTCACAATTGTGGCAACAAGTGCCAACTAGGCTCAACGAAACTGGCACTTTGAAATTTTGTTGTAGTAATTTCAGGCTTTCTCTCGCCTTTACTGTATTTATTTTTGTAATTACTTTGGTTATCAACTTGTTAGGGTTGTTCACTGGACGTTCTGTCACTAACACTGGTTGCTTCTAGCTGCTAAAACACGCCCTTCTTAAAAGCCACTAAGATTCTCGGATGGGAGCCTGGGCGCTTGTGACCCACTACATACGTGTGGGTTGTGGTAGTGGTGATGTGGTGTGCGTTTATGTGTGTGTGTGTGTGTGTGTGTGTGTGTGTGTGTTGTGTGAGTATGTGTGTGGTGTGTGTGTGCTGTGTGTGTGTGTGTGTATGTGTGTGTGTGTGGTGTGTACACTCACCTAATTGTGGTTGTAGGGTTCACTTTCTCTGGCTGTGTCAGGCCTGACCTGACATCTATATTAAAGCTATGACTGGATTCGTCCTCTACACTTTGCCGTCTAGTTGGTGCAACTTCCTGACTGCTGTACGGTTTTAAAGGCATTTTTAACTTTCCCTCATCGTCTCCCAAACATCTCCCTGTCCACCGCATTATGCCTCCCCAGTATTTTGTAGTTCGTAATTCTTCACATGGTCCTTCGGTTATCTAATATCGTGCTGTTGATTTAGATCTTCTAGCCTCTCCTCATTAGTATACCCGGGGAAATATCTAAATGCAAATATTTTCATTTTTGTATAGCTTCTTTAATTGCTTTATCAAATTCGAGTTCCATACTGCTCTACTTACTACCAGTCGGTCTGGCATATACCGTTTATAGGGTCGTGAGGCATCCTAAGCTGAGGTTCCTGAAGCTTCTCTTAAGTTTTCCGTCTCGTGTTTACTGTAGCAGCCATTCGGCCTGATGTGTGCTCAGGCGAAATGCTTGTGGAACATTGTTCATCTCTACTTCCTCTTTCCTTTAAGGGTTAACTTGCAGCCTTTGTTCGGTCATCTTTGCCCTTTTTCCTTTTTTCATAACGGATGAGATGTGTCAGTCCCTCTCTCCCTCAAGAGTGATTTCCTTTCAAAATACAACCTTCTACCCAATTCTAATTAAATTTTGCCACTGTCTGTTTAATGATGTTACGGAATTTACCTTTCATCCACTGCCAAATATCTCATCATTTGTGTCTCCTTCAAGGCCTCCCAGAGACCTATGGAAAGCGACCGCCTCCTATCCTCTTGTAATTGTCCTTTCCTTCCAGAAATGATTGTCTTTTGTTTTTACGTTCTTTTCAGTCAGCATATAATCGCCTTCACCTTCGGTTTCCTGTGTGTGTGGGTGATGTTGTGTGTGTGTGTGTGTGTGTGTGCGCGCGCGCGCGTGTATGTGCGTGTATGTGTGTGTGTGTGTGTGTGTGTGTGTGTTGTGTGTGTGTGTTTGCGTCGTGTTTTATGTATTTGCGAGTATGTATGCACTGTGCGTGTGGGAGAGGGAAAGGAGATAAGCTGATTCACATGTCACATCCTTTGAATACGTTTTTGTTTTTTTAAAATGATTTCTGGGTATAGACCAACAGAGAATACGTAGTCTAAGATTAGGTGAAGCTAAATCCACACCCAACCCATCCACCTACATTCCATCCATCCATCAATCCATCCACCCATCAATCCATCCACCCATCAATCCTACTTTCCACCCATCCATAAATTGATCCATCCTCCCATCTAGTTCATTCATTTCCCATCAATCATCCATTCCACTCTATCACCCATCAAATCCATCTATCTTTCACCTACCACTCACCCCAACCACTCTCTCTCTCTCTCTCTCCTCCTCTTCTTCTCTCTCTCTCTCTATCTCTCACACCAACCCACACACACACACACCGAGGTCAGTCCAGAGGACTAGTGCTATTTGGGTATTGGTGAATGACATGAACGGAATAATAGACTCAGAAGTGTCACTGTGTGCATTATGATGTGAAGCTAATGAGGAGAATTTAAATCGGATGGAGGTTCAGGCATGACTACAAAGAGAATTGGAAGGCCTGGAAGCCTGGTCCAAACAACTGGCTCTCGAAATTAACCCTGCTAATGCAAAGCCATGAAAATCGAGGAAGGGCAAAGTAGACCGCAGACGAGTATAGGCTAGGTGGCCAAAGACTGCAAACTCACTCAAGGAAAAGGATCTTGGGGGTGAGTATAATACTAAGCATATCTCCTGAGGCGCACATCATCCAGATAACTGCCTGGCATGCATATGTGCGCTGGCAAAACTGGCAATTGCGTTCCGGTACCTCAGTAAGGAATCGTTCAAGACTCTGTACACCCTGTACGTAACGCCCCTTTACTAGAGTATGCAGCTCACAGTTTGGAACCCACACCTGGTCAAGCAATGATCAAAGAAATTAAGAGAAACAGTGCTGATGTTTGCAACACGGCTAGTTCCAGAGCTAAGGGGAATGTTTAGAAGAAAGGTTAAGGAATCGGCTGAGATATCCAGCTCGCTCTGTAGTTTTTTATTTTATCTCTCCATGTGTTTATCTATGTAGTTACTTGTGTCTATGTGTTTTCCCTGTCTTTCTTGTTGTCTGTCTCAGATCCTTATTCACTCCTTTGTGGACTCGGAAACGGGAACATTGAGAAACTAATTTAATTTTCAAGTCAGATCTCTGTCTCAAAGATTTCTTTCAACTAATATATGTGTTGATTAATAACAATTAAAATATAAATAACTTTCTGAGATCCTGATTTTTAGGCCATAAAATATCTATTTATCACGCTTCGGAAGCTAAGGTGATAGTTCTTCGTTAACTAAGTGAATACCATGAATTATTTTATTATATATAATTTCATAACTGTACAAAAAAATAATTAAGAAAAAGGTGAGAAGAAAAAAGACCATGTGCGTCCCCTTTTCACTTACATAATTGGTCACACTACTCTTATTATATTCAATGTGTTTTTATAAATTTACTTTCCAGATTCATTATTATCTAGACTTGGCATATACTTTAAGATTTGTTCATCTGTCTATTATAACGTCTCGGCAACAGAAAAATATCCATGTGTGGCACCGGGCTCTTAATAATTCAAGTGTCAGCAATCTACATCTTTAATGTAATGATACTTGTCTCAGAAAACAACTAATGGAAATTTTGGTACAAGGATTTATCTTTACAACTCCTTTGCTACCACAGTGTGCAAGACTATGCGAAGTACCTAATTCCATCAAACGTGTCCCGTCCACTGTAACGCCTTCTCCTACCTGCTGTTATCACCCATGATCACAATCAAGGCTCTCTAGAGACTGAGCCGTTTTATTTACCTCCATATTATCTCTAGTAATAAACTGCATCTGTATTAGATTGAAAAAAGTTTACCGATAGAGAGTAGTACTGTATAAACTTATTGTCATCGTATAAAGGATATTATATTATGGATGAGTGTAGATTTTTTTGAGTCGGATATACAAATGAATTCAACATAAATGCTCCTCGTGCTATTAATAAAAACTTAAAACCGATTTTATAGTCTTAGTCACATTCGATTTTTTCTTTATTTTTCATTATCTCATAGTTATTTTTGATTGTTGCTCCTCATTCGAGTTTTTTTTTTTTTTTTTACCACAGGGTTTTGACAAGGTTTTTAAGGATCCCTAGCTTAGTGACTAAGCTATTTACAGGTTAAGGATTCCTAGCTTTATTGGCAAGCTAAGAGGTTACCTATTCCAGGGGGGGGCTTCATTTGAAAAGCTTTTACACGCTACTTGCAGGTATTTCTTCATGGGAATACAACAACATAAGTTCAATATGTGCATAACTGCTTCAGGGCTAATTTATTATGTATTTCGTATTGTTAGGCTATAGTTTATTTGTATCGTGTTTGCCTGTAAACTTGTTTCTTTCGCTCCATATTTTGGGAAATGTGCTTTTTCAGGCACGTCGAGTTTCTGCCATTTAACTCCGGCATAATGTTATAAAATATGTTCTTCGCTTAGAAAAAAATTATATTTTTGCCAATGGTTGTTTAATTTTAGTGTTGTTTTCTTACTGATTTATAAAAAAAATGGTGCAATTTAATTCCAAATTATGGGGAGAAAGATTAATATAAAGTAAGTAATCAGAATTTATAGTTATTTTCTTCTATCAGCACCAGCCAGAAGCATTAAACAATATTAGTATTATCAACAACAGAAAGAAACAACTGAAAAACAACTGAAACATCACTGTAGACATAGAGACATCAGAAGAAGATGAACAGCAACTAAACTACAGTCACCATATCAAAACAAATATCTAGATCACAAAATAATTGAGGTTCAGACATGTATGGCGAGGAGCCCCAGACTGACATTATGAGCTGTCCCGAGGGGAGCAGCATTCACCAAATTCAACTTCAATACAAAAAACTAAAGTGGGACCAAAGTAAACCAAGTCCTAACCGATATAAGCTGGGAAGATATACTAATGCAAAACAGACCCCAACTTATGCCCTTAGAACAGAATAACTTTGGTGGCCTCGTTTTATGCACAAGGCTTATTTCCTCTAAGAAAAAGGAGGAGTAGATGTTAAATAAAAAAGAGGACAGGCGCGCTCCCTTTACAGGCGACGGAAAAAGATACAGAGCGGGCTAAAAGAGGCAATATATATGAAATGCGTAGGGAGGGGGGACACTGTGTACAGAGAAACAGCCAAGCATCGAACTTAAGCTAAACGAGATCTTTATAGGAGTCAGGAATCGCGGGAAGAACTAAAAGCCAAAATGAAATCGAAAAGAAAACCCAAAGTATTTTTTCTCCTATGGCCTAATCAGTCGAGAACAACGTTCCAGTATTGGGCCCCCTACTTAACCAGATGGGGTCCTACACAGATGACTGCAAGGAATGAGGTGAGTTACTCATGTCCCAATATGACTCAGTTTTAGCAAGCGCCTAACTCTAAACAGATGAGTGTCGAATATCAAAATGAATTTTTTATGAGTGAGCACAAAATTTGGTTAACACAAGCCTTATCCGATGTTATCCTGACTTCAAACAGGCGATAAATGGACATGCCCATGCACTCTGCCAAGGGCCAGATCATGGAACTCCGAGTTCATCAAGACTGCTAGAACGCCCCTATCACGAGCCTTTTTTTTTCATCTATGGAGAGGGAGATATAAATGTATAAAATACCGAAACAATGGGCATTATAAACACAAATGCAGTCTAATGTGCTTCCTTTATTGACTACGTTTTCGCCACACAGTGGCCTTTTTCAAGTCACAAACAGAACTAACCTGGGGGTGGGAAGGCCGAGCGAGTTTTTATAGTCGGCTGTGGTCAGGTTGAAGAATCTGCATCTGATGATGTTACCGAGTGTGGGTTATAGAGCTAAATACTTGGGTAGCTTGGAAAGGAGATTGGATAGTTTGTGAGCAGGACCTTTCTTACAGTTTTTCTTATGTGGTGATTAGCGATGAAAGAAGTTTCTGGGCAAGTGGTACAGTATGTTATAGAAGCCACTTTTGGTTGAAGTTGTGGGATATAGAAATAATGATGATTCCAGGATTCTCGGTATTGAGTGTTGTTTCTGTGGCGATAAGTCTTGAGTTTCTGTAGTTTATCAAGTGGTTGTGTGAATTACGGTGTTGTACGCATGGCATTCCTTGTGTCGGCAGACTGCTTGCGTATTGTATGTTCTGAAATCGTGTTTGAGGTCCCTTGATGTTTCGAAAAAATCACCTCTTTCAGCAGACGTTTGGACGACCCATGGGTAGCCACTCAGTGCAGTCCTTGGCGAACCTTAGACATGGAACATCCTTGAAGCGAACGTTTCTCCACCATTATTCCTTCGTCTCGTCACCTGGCTCCGTTATGTTGACGACATTCTCCTCATAACTCCTAAACGCTTCAACGTTCAAGCTTTCTCCAAAGACAGCTCAACCCAGGTCGAGCCTTCAATCAGTTCACACTATGAAGAAGAAGTCGACAAAGCTCAACCAGTCCGAGCCTTCAATCCAGTGCACACTTGAAGAAGATGTCGACAACACTCTTCCTTTCCTTGATGTCCTGCTCTGCAAAGATGACACGAACTTCGTTTAAAGTCTATCGAAAACCCATCACCAAAACGATCTTTCCACTATTACTCTCACACGACACCAAAACCAAACGTGGTGTATTATAGGCTTCGTCTGCGTGCAATCAGATCTGCAGCATCGAAGTTTCCTTGAGGAAGATGCACAATAATTGAACGTATATATTTTCTAAAACTCCACTATCCGCGTCCCTTCATCAGAGACTGCAGACGGCGAGCATTAAATCTTCAACACACCAGAGAAGACACTGCCGAGAAGAGATACATGTCCTTCCCACCAACTCCATTGCCAAACATGTTTCCAACATCTTTGCAAAACATCAGTCCAAGTATCTACTCCAAACCACGACCATCAAACGACATCACCAGTTGTAGGCAGGAAAAGGCCTCCATCCTCTGCAGGGGTATACATAATCCCTTGTAATGACTGCAACAAGTTATACGTGGGCGAAACATCAAGGGACCTCTAAAACACGTATTTCAGAACAACCCAATACGCCAGCAGGTCTGACGACAACAAGGCATGCCTGCGTACAACACAGTAATTCACACAACCACTTGATAAACTACAGAAACTCAGACTTATCGCCACAGAAGACAACACTCAATACCGAAGAACGAATCCTGGATCATCACTTATTTCTATATCCGACAACTTCAACAAGAATAGTGATTCTATAACATAGCTGAACCACTTGCCAGAAGGAAAACTTCTTCTTCCGCGATCCCACTTAAAGAACACTGGTAGATAGAGGTCTGCTCACAAACTTATCCAAATCTCCTTTCCAAGTTCCCAGGTTTTGTAGACTCTATAACCCATCGGTACATCATCAGATGCAGCATTTATTCACCAGACCTCAGCCGGACTATAAATACTCGCATTCCTATCCACCCCAGGCAGTTCTGTTGTGACTTGAAAAAGCCCACTGTGTGGGCGAAACGTAGTCAATAAAGGACACATTATACTGCATTTGTGTTTATATTGCCATGAGGCAAAGAGGGAGCATGGACACGGGGGTCGTCCCCACAGTTACTAAAAACAAACAGACATAGCCCCACTCACAAAGGGGGCAGTAAAGCAAACAGCAAAAATCGACTGAATAGCACTAACATCCCATATCATAAAATTCTTTGAAAGGGTTCTACGAAGCAAGATCACCACCCATCTAGAAACCCATCATTTTACACAACCCAGGGGCAACATGGGTTTAGAACAGGTCGCTCCTGTCTGTCTCAACTATTGGATCACAAACGACAAGGTCCTAAATGCACTAGAAGACAAAAAGAATGCAGATGTAATATATACAGACTTTGCAAAAGCCTTCGACAAATGTGACCATGGCGAAATAGCGCAAAAATGCGTGCTAAAGGAATAACGGAAAAGTCGGTCGATGGGATCTATAATTTCCTCACTCACAGAACACAAAAGAGTTTGTCGTCAACAGAGTTTAAAATCCGAGGCAGCTACGGTGAAAAGCTCTGTTCCACAAGGCACAGTACTCGCTCCCATCTTGTTCCTCATCCTCATATCCGATAGACAAGGATGTCGCCACAGCACGTGTTTCCTTTTTCAGATGCACCCGAATCTGCATGACAGTGTCTTCCATTGCAGACACTGCAAGGCTCCAGAGGACATCAACCAAATTTTCAGTGGGCTGCAGAAAACAATATGAAGTTCAACGATGAGAAATTTCAATTACTCAGATATGGTAAAACACGAGGAAATTAAATCTTCAAGAGTACAAACAAATTCGGCCACAAAATAGGCGAAAAACCCAAAGTCAAGACCTGGGAGTGATCATTTTTTTGGAGGATCTCACCTTCAAGGACCATAACATTGTATCAATGCATCTGCTAGAAAAATGACAGGATGGATAATGAGAACCTTCAAAACTAGGGAGGTCAAGCCCATGATGACATCTTCAGGTCACTTGTTCTATCTAGGCTGGAATATTTCTGCACACTAACAGCACCTTTCAAGGCAGGTGAAATTGCTGACCTAGTAAATGCACAGAGAACCTTCACGGCGCGCATAACGGAGATAAAACACCTCAATTACTGGGAGCGCTCGAGGTTCCTAAACCTGTATTCCCTGGAACGCAGGCGGGAGAGATACATGATTATATACACCTGGAAAATCCTAGAGGACTAGTACCGAACTTGCACACGAAAATCACTCACTACGAAAGTAAAAGACTTGGCAGACGATGCAACATCCCCCCAATGAAAAGCAGGGGTGTCACTGGCACGTTAAGAGACCATACAATAAGTGTCAGGGGCCCGAGACTGTTCAACTGCCTCCCAGCATACATAAGGGGGATTACCAACAGACCCCTGGCAGTCTTCAAGCTGGCACTGGACAAGCACCTAAAGTCGGTTCCTGACCAGCCGGGCTGTGGCTCGTACGTTGGTTTGCGTGCAGCCAGCAGCAACAGCCTGGTTGATCAGGCTCTGATCCACCAGGAGGCCTGGTCACAGACCGGGCCGCTGGGGCGTTGACCCCCGGAACTCTCTCCAGGTAAACTCCAGGTAAACTGCAACATCAGCATCATTAGCAATAACAGACAGCAACACCAACTGCAGCAGCGATAGCAGAGGACGCAATAGAAGCGGCAGTAACAATAGCAGTCACATACGCAATAGCAATAAAAGCAGCTGCAATACACACAGCCGACTAAACAGCATATTTATCATTAACTTAGCACAACACCGGAAGAGACATCAACACACTGACAAGAAGATGAGAACAGCAAGATGCAGTGTCGACTGTGTTTCTGGCGAGGTGTTTGGTGTAGTGAGCTGGTGGTGACCAACCCTGACCACTGCCCGAGAACCTCACTTCGGATCACCAAGAACAAAGATGACGCTGGCTGCCTGTCCTTTCAGGTGGGACCCACTCTCTAACCCCTGTCCATTATTATATTCCCACGAGAACTACCTTTAATTCAAGTTCAAACTTATAACCGCTAGGAATGGAAGATAAACAGGTTTGAATCGTTAGGAAGGGAAGAGAAGATCCCAGCTGCTTGGATCAAGAGACCCGTTAACATTAAATGTCTCCCACGCTGAACTCATTTATTAACACTCTTTTCATGACTGTCTCAATCGAATTAATGCCACCAAATGCTAAATAAATGTCTAGCGATTAAGTTTTGGGGTAACAATTTCCAAATTAAAATAGGGGGGGTAAAAAAAAAAATGTAATCTGTGTAGATGAATGGTTCAGAGAACCGACACGTTTGATAAATTAAACATATGTGCAACTCTTGGCAATTCTCTTATTGAGGAAACGTTCGCCGACAATCACCAGGTGGCTCTTCATCGTCCCATACAAAGGAAAATGTTAACAGGAGGAGATGAGGTAATCAGTCCCTCAACCTTGAGCTCGATGTGGTCAGTCCATCAATCTTTGAGTAGATGTGGTCAATCCATCAATCTTGAATAGAATTAACGGCATATGTGCGGAGAAGGACTTATATACCGTAGTAGGAGAGGTTGCAGCAGACGTAGGTGCGTGTCACATATGTTCCAAGTGGAAGTTAGGTCGTACCCAAGGGTTTAGTAACGAAAGAATTCCCAAGTATTATAGTCCCAAGAAGTTGCAGTGTCCAGACAGATTGTAGAATGAATGAGGTCCAGAGAACCGACACGTTCTGGTGAATCATTCATCTACAACCATGTGTAGCAGACCTGATTACACGAGGTAATCAGTCCCTCAAGGTCGAGGCGACTGATTACCTCATTCTCTCCTCATGTTCTTCACACGTTTCTCCTTTGTATGGACTGATTGAAGTCAAATGTGTGGCCGAACGTTTCCCTCAATAAAGAATACCCAAAGTGTCACCACATATGTCTAAATTCTTATCTTCATTATCTTCTGTATTCATAATGATTCTTAGTATTATTTGGTACCGCTCCAAACTAAATTTGGGTTATTTAATCTTCATTATATCATATTAAATGATTTCGAATGAACATTTACACTCAAAAATTTTTTAATAGTGTAATGTATTAATAATCTAATAAATATCAACTGTTCTAATGATAAAAATTTTAATTTACTCGTCAAGGTTTTATCGGAAGAATCGAGCAAAATGCGTATGTATTCAAAGGATCGTGCACCATTCACCATCAGTTTTGAGTTATTCAGAGAAAACTTTCAGTTATAAATTCACATATTTATTTGTAATATATATATATATTATATATATATATATATATAAATTACATAGATATATATATATATACATATAAATTATATATACTATATAATATATATATATATATATATATATATAATATAATATATATATATAATAGATGTAATTATATTATCTTTTCTTCTTTCAACCAACCGGCATATCCCACAGGCAGGGTGGCCCCCAAAAGAAAAACAAAAGTTTCTCCTTCTTTAAATTTAGTAATTTATGCAGGAGAAGGGTTTGTTAGGCTAAGACTCATATGCAACAATGAAACAATAGATATTTGTTTCATTCTATTGGGACAATGCACTTTTCCCCAGACTGAGGACGACCCACCTCAAACTTAAAGGGTGATGGCACAGATTCTACATCGTCTTCAAGTCTTCTTCTCTGCTTCTATCAACTTTTTCTGTAACTCGACTGAAAACTAGCTTACCTGTCTAGGCGAAACGTTTTCGAAATAAAATAACCTAACTGTCTGCATATTGTCTTACCTAACAACCTGTCGGTATTTTATACCCATTTTTAATGTTTCAGTGAGAAGGGGTTACTCATCCCCTTGCTCACCGGCATTTTAGTCGCCTCTTACAACACGCAATCGGATTACGGAGGAAGATCTTCATGTTCCACTTTCCCATGGCAGGTAAGAGGCAAATAAAGCAAGAACAAGATACTAGAAAGGGAAAACAGCAGAAAACCCACGAGTGGTGTGTATATATATGCTTGTATCATTATGTGTAGTGGACCTAAGTGTATAGTAGAAGTAGACAAGACGTACCTGAAAATCCTTGCATTGTTTTATGAGACAGAATAAAAAAAAGACCCCAGCAATCCTATCATCATGTAAAACAATCTAACAGGCTTTCGTTTACACCTCCTTGGCAGGCACGGTAGTACCCTCCCTGGGTGGTTGCTGTCCACCACATACTACCTAGCAACTAATATATACATATATATCTAAATATATATAATATATATATATTATACTATATATATATATATATATATAATATATATATATATATATGGTCGTGCCGAATAGCGGCAGAACTTGCGACTTGGTTTAAATAGCAACGCTCATCTTGCCATAAGGGCAAGCGAAAATTTGTGTATGCATTAATTTCGCAAAACAATCTGAACCTAACGAACAAAAATATATTTCACTGTGTTTGGTTTAGTATAAAATTATTGTAATACAAATCACGTGGGTGTAAATATATTTATTGGGTTAGGCTAAAATAAATTGTCTCTTTCGTTAATAATAAGGTTAGGTAATTTTCGAAGACACGTTTGGCGAGCAAAACTTCTATAACTTCTTTTTACATCTTTAACAATTAATGAAAAATATATCTTTAAATTCATAAAGAGAAAATTTTAGAAAGGACTTATGTTAAATGAGTTCTTTGCTAAATTTGAACCAGTTTTACATATTCGCACGATATTATATATATACAATTAATGTTTGTAGATACCGTGAAGTACTAGTCTAGTTGGGCCGCGGGCTTGCTGCATTGTTCCTCTTCTTCTTATGAGTTCTTGCGATGTCGTCGCTGTCAGGTATTTGCTTTGTTGTGGGATGTGATGTGAGTGTGTCTAAGACCCTTATATGCCTTCCTTTCAGTATTACTTTATTGTTCTTTGATAATTGAGAAGTCACGAAAGCCTCTTGGAACAATTTCACTATTCTTTCACTGTGGTTGTTTTGCGTATATATATAATATATATATATCTATATAAATATATCCTATAATATATATATTATAATAAATATATATACTATATATATATATATATATATATATAATTACTATATAATGTCTCAGTGCTTCAGAGTGTGGCTGAGTAAGGAATGAGCCCACCTCTCGCAGTGAGAGCTCTCATTCAGGTGCATTTTTGTTGGCTGTTCAACCACTATCCCTTACGCACGCCTTGACCCACACACTAGTTTATCTACTACAGTAATCTCTTCCTTCCGTGATCAGGTGCAGTAGGCAGTACTGTCTCAGGAACAAAATTCTTCCCTTAACTGTAGTACAAAGAATGTCACAAATTTTATACGATATGGATTCGAAACCAAGAGTTTAATGGCAAATTCCACCTACCCAGGTATCACACCACCCACACAGGGTACCACTCAACCCATACCTAGTACTACGCCACCACTCCCACCGTACCACAACCACCGACTACCAAGGAACCCCACCACCACAAACAACCAAGGTACCAACGCCTACTCACAACTCAGTACACACCACTCACTTCCCAGGTACCACACCATCAACTACCCAAATACACGCACCACACCAACCCAGGTACCACGCCACCCACTACCCAGGTACCACGCTCACCCACTACCAGGTACCTACACACGTCCCACTACCCGGGTACTACACCACCCACATAAACCCAGGTACCACACCACCAACTACCCCAGGTATCCACACCACCCCATACAAAGGTACCATATTACCCACTTAACCCAGGTACCACACAACACCCCTACCCCATTACCAAACTATCCATTACCCAGTTTACCTCAACACTATCCCATTACCCAGTTACCAACACCATCCATTATCCAGGCCTACCACAACCCACTACTCCGGTACCACACCATCCCACTACCCAGCTACCACAACCACCACTACCCCAGCATGCCTACACCATCCATTACCCATTACCACACTACCCACTACCCAGGTACCACACCACACCACTACCCAGGTACCAACACTACCCACTACCCAAGGGTAACCACATCACCCACTACCCAGGGTCACCACGTCACCTACTACCCAGCTATCACACAACCCACTTATCCAGTTACCTACACTAGACCATTTTCCCAGGTACCCAAACACCACCCACTACCGAGGTACCAACACCACCCACAACCGGTACCACCCCATCCACTACCTCAGGTACCACCCACCCACTACCCAGGTAACCACGCTAACTACCCACTATCCTCCAGGTACCTCCTCTCTCCTCCGCTCCTCCTTACGCCACCCACTTCCCTCGGTACCCACACATCCACTACCCACCTACCACACCAACCTCCCCTTGTACCCAGGTACCCACACTACCACTTATCCCAGGTACCTACAACCACCCTCTACCCAGGTACAACACCACCCATTCCCAGGTACCTACGCACCCACTCACCCAGGTACCACGCCACCCCACTACCTATTGTACCACTCACACCCCAATCCATGTACCCACACTACCCCCACCATCTTCCGCTACCACCTAAGGAACCACTAATCCACACAGGGGAAAACACGAAAACCTTCCCACCATTCGATACCAAAACATTACCCCAGCCCGCCACCCCCATTATGTTCCTGTCACAATATATTCCTTCACTCACTTCACATCGACCAGCCAAGACTCCACCACACTTATTCACACCCCCCGTCCCATCTACAACCCCACCCACCTACCCACCCCCCTCAACACAACCCTCGCCCATTCTTATACATTATTGCACCATTCATCTTACCCGAAACCCACTCAACCAAACAACACACATACTCCCCTCTCCTCTCAACTAACCTCCCTCACCAGCTCCCCCAGCAACCACACAGCACCTTTAAGACACATATTTCCACAATTTCACGGCATTTTATGTACGCCCCCGGCAGCCAAAGAACACCGTTACAGAAAATTATGTTCCACTTGGAGCTGACTAATAGCCTCTCACGTGCCCCTGCAGTAAAAACAAAACGCTTCACTGCCTGAGAAGCCCTTCAGGTGCCCTGCAGTAAACACACCTCCCTGCTGAGCAGGACTCTCAGTGCCTGCCAGTAACCACACGCTCCTGCTGACCCAGCCTCTCAGGTGCCTGAAGTAAACACAACTCACGCTTGCCTCGCTGATACCTCTCAGGTGCCTGCAGATTAAACACCGCTCCCTGCTGAGAGTCTCTCTAGGTGCCTGCAGTAACAACGCTCCTCTACAACGCCATCTCAGCGTGCCTGCAGTAAACACACCTCCTGCTGATCAGCCTCTCAGGTGCCTAGCAGTAATACACACGCTCCTGCTGACAGCCTCTCAGGTGCCTGCAGTAAAACACACGCTCCTGCTGACAGCCTATCAGGTGCCCTGCAGTAAACATCCACGCCGCCCACTGACAGCCCTTAGGTGTCCTGACAGTAAACACACTCACGCTCCTGCAGTAAACACACGCTATCCTGCTGGACAGCCTCCAGGTGCCTTTCAGTTACCACACGATCCGCTGACCTACCTCTCAGGTGCCTGCAGTAAACACACGCTCCTACTGACAGCCTCTCAGGTGCCTGCAGTAAACACACGCTCCTGCAGTAAACACACGCTCCTGCTGACAGCCTCTCAGGTGCCTGCAGTAAACACACACTCCTATGCTCACCCCAGTAAACAACACAATGTGCAACATGAGGAATTAGAAACATGTGTAACATCTGGGTATTTTTATTTGTATATATTTCATCACGTTATGTCCTTGTATTGATGAAGCCAAACGTCAGTACTGTCAATCATTTATCTACAATGTGCGACATGTACATGGTAGTACAAAAAATAAAATCTTGTCCCATTGAAACATGTCATATTATTAATTATTATCATTATTATCATAAAACCATAAGCAAGCGCTGCAACCCGCAAGGTCATAAAACGCTGCGTAAATTGATGTAATTAAGGATGATCTGAGGAACAAGCATGGACAGACCGCATTTGTTTGAATTATGAGTTCTTGGTCATCTTCAAGGTGTGTCCTTCAGGATTGATGAAGGTTTTCTTCAAGGTGTTTGTTTGAAGATGGTGAGAGTTCTTAAATAAGGGTTGTGAAAGAATGGTGAATATGAAGATAGACAGAAGGATATGGGATGTGAACAATAAACTACCCACTTCGGGCATCAAATTCTAATTCTTTCAGCCCTTCCTCAGTCCTCGTGTACCCTTCCCACCACCTGTATACTTTTCCACATACCTGTATACTTCCCACTACCTACTACCTCCCACCACCTGCAATTCTTCCACTCAACCCTGCCTACCTCCCACCCACCTACATATTTTTCACAACATACTCCTCCACACGCTTGCAATACCTTTCCCATCACTCTGCCATTACCCCCTTCACCACCTACAATACCCCCACCACGTTCATACCTCCCCCTCCACCATTTGCATACCTCCCACACTTGCACATACCTCCCACCACTTGCATACCCCCCTCCACTTGCATACCTCCCACCACTTCTGCATACCTCTCACCACTTGCATACCTCCCACCACCTGAATACACCTCCCACCTCACCTGTATACCTCCCATTACTTACATGACCTAAGCACAGTTTTTGCTTAACACAGTAACTTTCAGTGATCAAAGAGTAATGGCATGTTACTTGCACTAAATCTGGTTAGAAAGCTCCTGAAGAGTTCAACTTTTTCCTTTCATATACATAAGAACTCGACTTATTTAAAAAAAAAATCTCCCTATCTTACTACGAAAAACTATGATCTCTCTCTCCTTCGTTCGTGATTCTTCTATTGTAAAAACAATTCGCTGTAAATGATTAACACGTGATATATAAATTATAGAATATGCTTATGTAATTTGATTGCTGTCCTGGTACAGTCAATAGTGCGTCTGGAATAATTCGCCCAATAGAACTGAGACATTCGCTGCTTGACCACGTGGAGTGCGTGTGCTCTGCACCCCTCTGCTGTTTTCAGCGAGCTAAAACCTCAGCTCCAATCAACAACTCATTGATTAGTGAGGAAGTGCCGCCTGCGCTCATTTTGGGATATCAAAATGTAGCGGAACGTACAGGACGAGAGTAAATACTATCTGCATTGCGAGCTGGTTCGTGGTACACGTTAAGTGGAGATACGATGAACGTCCTTCTCCTCCCTAACATCATCAGGGATAACATAGTATCCCACATGAGGTATTGTATCATGGCGTCGCGCTCTTAATGGTTTGACAAGATCTTCGTGAAATTTCTACGAGCCGGCTCCCTACACAAGATTGTCGAGCATTACCAGGAACATACCATGATGTGAATTCAGCGATGGACTGTCGTGTTACATGACGTCTCTAAGTACTTCACATGGGTGAAGGTACGAAATGTACCCTTTCGAGGCCACGGCATATGGCCTCCAGAGTTTTTTTTTATAAGCAGTTATGGGACAGTGCATTCTGCAACCAACCAGAGAGTGTGGAGGGATGGTCCGTATGAAGGGGATGCACCGAAGGTTCTACCAACGCCTTAAATGTCTGTTTAAACAAGGTCAATAACCCATCCTATGTTATACGATGACCGGTTATATTCAACACAGGTTTATGTGTCCTATCTGGTCCCGCAGAAAAATGTCGTCTGTGTAGACCTTATGAGCACATGGCAGCCTAGTGTCCCTAGGTATGCAGGCTCCTCGCAGTTCTGGAAACTCCAATTGTGTTCAACAGCCGTGTGATAGTGCCTTGACTCTGGTGCCCTCGGGCAGGCCGGAGGACTGATCCTCTCTGGAGCGAGAGGTCGCACGGAAAGTGGCGGCGGCGACGAGCGTGTCACTCTCCCAGGGGCGTCGAGCGGGGGAGTTCAAGGTGACATCTGAGGAGTCTTTCTAGTCCAGGAAGCTTCGACCCAGGATGGTTTTTTACTGGCAGATGTGGATCAAGGCGATTTTACGTCCCTTTGGATGGGGAGGAGCCCTGTGCAGAAGTGTCCTCATTTATGGAAGCCTCTGCCTGGAGGGACAGACTAAATCGTGAGGAAGACTTGGTAAGAAAGGGGCTAGAGATGTGGTGGTCTGGAGGTACACCAGGAAGATTTGCCTGATGGTGATATGGTGTGTAAGTGGAAGTCTTCAGGAAAAGCGAACTGCGGGCATCAGAATAGACGATGTCTTACCACCACCCCCGGGGCAATGGCCGGGAAGAAGTCTGGGCAGCGGGTCGTGGAGCCAATGCCAAATAGTGGAGAGGAGCGCCTGATATGCACCAGTGAGGGAAAGGGAGGCGGGGAGGTGACTGCACAGTGAAAACTCGAGTGGCAAGGGTACACGTAATGTTGAAAAGTGCAGTGAGTAATCCCAGCGGCATAGAGAAGAGCCGCCACTTCCGATAATTTTCCGATGTGTCCACGCTTAATGTTTTAAATGGACTTAGACTGAAGTCAAGAAAGTTTGCGGGTTGGAGTGGTTTTTAAGGCGGTTTGATGTTGACATATGCTTTTTGGCAAGAACATAATCACAGGGACTCGATGTGTGTTGCGGTGAAAGATATCAATGTATGTTACCAGTGTTTTGCAATTGAAAGGTGGGGTAGCAGTGGCGGTAAAGGAGACCAGCCCCTGTGTGCTCCATAGATTGGCAAGCAGTGTGGGGGAGGGTCGGAGGGTGGATGGATAGTCCGGGGTGAGAGTCGAGCTAGTTCGTAGCGAGTGTACATGCCAGCAACTAGTACACCAGGGTAAATCAGTAGATTTTGCTGTACACATGACAGAGGTTTGCCTCCTATTACAGTAATCAGGATGCATTGGGAATTGTGGTGATTCGGAGTCGGTGAATGTCGAATACCCGAGAGGGGCGGGTTGGTGTTGAGTGTTCATGAGGGATGTATTGCGGATATTGGAGTTGAGGTTGCATGTGGTGTCTGGTGGGGCGGGGGGAAACCTAGTGGCAGCACACGTCGTCCGTAGGCGATATGAAGCGCGATTGGACAGAATCTATATTAAGCAAGGGTATAGATGGTGTGAGCGTGCAAACTTCGATGTGGTGTTTTCTGATCACAGGGCGGTTATAGCAGACCTTGATGTGAATTGGGATGGTGGTCGGAGGGATGATAGGCAATATCGCAGAGTAGAATAGCTGAATTACACAATGATAGGCTGATGCAATAGTGTTAGGGGCAATATTTTCGCGACTCACGTTCATGAGCCCATTTGTAATACTGACCAGTACTGTAATGTTTAATGAGAAATGGCAAAATATGAGAAGGTGGATTAAGTGATTATTATGATTATTAATAAATTAAATAGAAACAAGAAAATACATATTCTCTCTCTGATGAAAACCTAGTCACATACCTAAGTCAATTTAGTCACGAAAAACCACTATAACTCAGGGACCAACATGGGTTCGTATCATATATAAACAAATATTGAACAAGTTATAAACTGTATATATTGCATTTTTTAATCCAAAAAACTAAAAATGTTTCAAAATATTTGTTGACGATGCGCTAATACATTTTACCATCGTTGACTTGTCAATGACACAGCTTGTCGCCTCACATTTGAGTAAAATAGTTTTCCTAGGTAATGACCAGTGATCAGCTTCAAACCTTAAATGGAAGTCATGAGCATGAAGCTGTGGTCATATTCAGGTGTCGTTCATGTTTCCTGGTGTCCCTTCCACACTTCCCACTTCCGGTTATTTTGGTGCCATTCCCAGTTTCCGTGTGTCCAGAGTCCATCTGTGTCCCCGCGATGAACCCCCAGGTGGTGATCAGATGAAGTGTGGTCCGTAGATGTGGATCAAGAGTGGGGGTCGCCATTAGTTAGGTGTGAATGGCCAGCTGGCCCATAGTTTAGGTGAGGTCATAGTCAGGTGCGGCTTATGTTTTCCCTGGCCTCCATCCCGTGGGTTCCCGGATGTCAATCCAACTCCCTTCCCTACCTCATCGCACGTCCGGTTATTTTGATGTTTTCCCTAGTTATCCTGTGTCCAGAAGTCATCAGTGGGTCTACTATATGGTGAGGTGTTGGTCATAGTGAGCGTCATTTGGTGGTCTCATCATGTGGTTCATGTTTCCAGTCCTCCATCCGTGGGCCCCCGCATGTCAACCCTTCCACGTTTTCCCCACCTCCCGGTTTTGTTGTGTAATTTCCCTAGTTCCGTGTCCCAAACAGGTCCACCGTTGTCCCCTGAGATGAAACTCCCTTCCTCACTTTCCCATGTGGTTGGGTTGTTCGGTAGTGGGGGTCTGGGTGGGTGGAGTACTTTATGGCGCGGTGGGCGGGTGTGGTATGTGGTCGTCAATCACTTGGCGAGGTGTGGGCGGGTGTGTTTGTATGCTGAGGGCGTGTCATCATAGTCAGTGTGGTTCCATGTTTCCAGGTCTCATCTGTGGGCCCCGGCAACTCCTCTTCCCCACATTTCCCACTCCCACGTTGTTTGGTGCATTCCCTAGTCAGTGTGTCCAGAAGTCCAATCCTGTGTCTCCCTCAGATAAGAACTCCCTTATCTGCATGGGCGACTCCCCAGGTAGGGAGCGGGTGGTTGGGTGGGTGTTGTGAGCGAGGGTGGAGTTGGGCGGGTGTGGTCGAATGTGTATGTGTATGTGTGTGTGTCGTTGTCTATGTGTTTGGCTCCTCCCCAAGTAACCTGTTGGATGGCTATCTTTGGCCTTGTCTAGCTGGTCTAACGCCGAGACTGTCCAGGTCTGGGTGGAATTACAGGACGGGACACACAGAATAACTGCCGTCCTGTCAATTCACCCCAAGACAGCCTGGACCAGTATTCAGCCAGACAAGACCAAGCTGCTAAACCCACCCGGGCCACCAAGGAGACTGTTACCTTAGTGATAATCTCTGACTTCTATTTATATTTCATAACGTGTTCAAGGTAATTTTTGTTTTGAGTATGCCACATATGCAGCTTTATTACGTGTAGTGTGAAGCGTTTTATGGTGTAAGAAGTTGTCCGTGTGTGATTCTAACGGTCTTCTACTTCTTTCTCACCAAGAAATCTACTATACAAAACAACGTTCTGCTTTTCTTTTCGTTGAAATTCGTTATTTTCCTAATGCAGTGACACTGTAACGTCCACACGTAAATACGAAAGTACACAAGTACTTCACACACACACACACACACACACTACACACACACACACAGCACACACACACACACACACACACACACACACACACACACTCACAACATCCACACACAATAAACAACCGACACGTGTATCTTTCTCTTGTCTCTTCTCTACTATATCTGAAAACCTTCAATACTCTTTGATTCCAAGATGAATGGCCTTATTTACCTCTCACTTCTCTACTTCACACCCCTGCTACCTCTTCATGTAAATTGACTGAAGAAACCTGCTGTGCACGGAGCGAATACGTTATCTCAAGTGAGTAAAAAGATGTTTTACAGTCATATTAACTTGCAAAACCCTGCGTACATCCAAGTGATAATTTATTGATATACATGAACAAATCTCTTCGGTTGCTTTCGTCGATGTTCATTGCCTATAGTACTCAATCTCCAATACACTTATACTTCCTGGGACGGGAACACCGCTGCTTTCATGCAGCTTGGCCTCTCAACTCTCATGTTATGCGAATTATTTTTTAATTTTACTATTCGTTATCAGTTCATTCAACCCTTACCTCCATAGTTTGGAAATTTTATGGTATCAATCAATTCCGAAGCAAGTTCGTAGCGTAGCCATCTACAAGGCATAAAATTGGACTTAATGAATCTCCACGGGTTTTACTAAGCAGGCGTCCCTGTCTTACGAATTAACACTAAATTCTCTTCACTAAGGTATTTTTAGGAGGCAGATCTGGTATTGAATAGGATATTCCGTGTCTATATGGACTTCAGTACAGTGCTTCCGATAATAGCTTTTTCCACACCAGAGGCCCTATTGAGGAAACTGTAAGGCACACCGGAAAGAGGAGAATTTTTTTTCCCTGGTAAGGCATGGTTGACAATAGGCAGCAAAGAGGCTTGCATAAAAGGAGAAATCAGAATGGTGGACACGTTCCACAGGGGGTCCGTGATGGCCCCTTGTTGTTCAACAATCTACATACAAACGACATAAAATGACACCAAAATAGGCCGTTCCACTTCATTCTAATGAGGACATTAGAGCACTCCCACCAGGATATATGATTAGACTGATGCTCTCTCGGTCCGGAGAAGTTGGCAGATGCAGTTTAGTATAGACAAATCGTTGGACAGGAAATAACCATGGCCATATGTAAAACTTAAAATAATGCTAGATCTCTCAATATTACGATTGTGCGAAATAGGAATTAAGCTCTGGTTTAGCAGTCAATCTGAAACAAGCATAACACCGCATAAGTGTTCGCCCATAAAATTAACAGAATCCTTGGCTTCATAACAGAAGTATAAATAATGTAAAGTCCTCAGGTTGTTCTTCAATTCCAATATCCTTCTGGTTAGGCTCCATTTAGATTATGCTGCGCAGTTCTTTGCGGTCACCTGAATTCTTGCACTCTCCAGAAAGCGCGTAGAATGTAGGGTTGTATAAAATGGCAAACAAGGATCTTCAATAAAGTTGACGTAAACAGCATCTGCTAAAAATAGCTACTACACAGGACTCGCAGCAATGGTTTTAAACTGAGGAAAAATTCAGATTCAGGACAGCACTGTTTGATGAGTGGAACACATTCCTGAGTAACCCGTCATCGAAGCTAAGACACTCTTGTTAGTTTTAAAATACGCTTGGCTAAATACATGCGTGGGTGTTGGGTGGGGTGAGAGTAGGACCCACTAGCAGAGCCTTGCTACAAGGTCGGATGCCGTGCACCTCACTAGGTCCAAGGCATTGGCTTCTACAGCTGGGTGGGAGAATTTGGAAAAACCATGCCTCCGCACAGGCCCAGTAGGCCTGTTGCAGTGTTCCTCCTTTTTTTTTTTTTTTTTATGTTATGTTCTTTATTTACCTCTGCTTATTTTAATGTAGTATCTTCCCCATCCCATCCCTATGTACAATTGATACATAAGGCAAGCTACATTAATTGCTTCTGTGTGATAGGTGAGCACACGTTCCTCAGCTAACTTTCCAAACTTAGATTGTTACACATGTTATTTCAACTAATTCCATTATTTTGCCCTTATGCTGGTGAGGGGCTACTTGATCCACAGGTAACTGCCTTATTGTCCCTCCCCCCCTGCTTTTTTCCAATTTAAAATAACCCCATTAATGTCATTGAAGTCGTACATTCCAACAGAATTAAAATTCCCACTGCTTTAAATATAAAAATTGTTAAACTGCATCACTCTTCAATGATGCATTGCATGAAATAGATGGAAACGTTGCATTATTTTGGATTCTGTGCAATAACTGGAAAATGCTTCTTCTAGTCAACTTTAGTGACGATGTGTTTGTTTGAAATAACTGGAGAATGTCTCTTCTGATTAAAAATGAGTCGCAGTGTCTAACCAGATATGGTTAAATCAACTTATTGTTTTTTTCAAGTGTCTGTAACATTGATGCGCCATAAACTAATTTACTGTTTATGGTGAGGACCTGGGGTTTGGAGTTACTAGATGTTTGTGTACATCCAGTTGTTTTGGTGCTTTCTTTAGTTTCTTTAGTTTGTTAGTGAGTGATCAGGTGATGTGTCATGGTAGTGTGGTCTGTAGGTGTGGACAGTGGGGTAGGTAGGTATATCAGATGGTGAGGTTTGGTATTCGGTGGTTGGATGGGGGTGTGTGATCATGGTAGGGTGTGTCCAGTTGTCCGTGGGCATGTCAACTGTGTTCATGGTCTTATGTTTCCTCGGTGGTTGATGGGATCCCGGGTGTGATCATGGATCAATGCTAGTGGGTCTATGTTTCAAGGTGTCATTCAGTGTGGCACCCGGATATGTTCCTATTTTTTCCTGAAGTCCTGAGAAGTCCATCCTGTGTCCCCTCAATGAACTTCCCAGCTTGTCCATGGCGTTTGATGTGTCATGGTGGAGGTCATAGGTCAGGTCTGATCATAGGTGAGGTCATGGTAGAGGTGTGGTTATTTCCAGTTGCATGTTTCCGTTGATATTTTGGTGCTTTCCCTAGTTCCGTGTGTCCAGAAGTCCACCTGTGTCCCCTCAAATGAACTCCCTTCCTCACTTTCCCCAGTGGCCGGGTGGCTTGTTGTTTAGGTGGTGGGTTGGGTGGGTGGTTTTTTTGGAGGTGTGGCGGGTGTGTGTGTGTGTGTGTGTGTGTGTGTGTGTGTGTGTGTGATCCTGGTTGTGGTGTGGTCATAGTCAGGTGTGGTTTTATGTTTTCCCAGTCTCCAGCCGTGGACCCGCCAGAAGTCGAACCCTTCCACATTTTCCCACTCCCGTTGTCATCTGGTGGCTTTCCTAGTTCCTGGTCCAGAAGTCCCACTATGTGTCCCCCGGCAATGAAACTCCCTCCTCACTTTCCCAGTGGGCGGGGGTGGCTGGGTGGGTTATGGTGGGTGGTTGGATGGACGGGTGTGGGGAATCATGGTGGGTGTGGTCATAGACATGTGTGGTTTTATGTTTCAGGTCTCCAGCCGTGGGCCCCCAGAAGTCAACCCTTCCCATTTCCACCCCGGTTGTCTTGGTGAGTTCCCTATTCCGTGTGTCCCAAAGTCCACCTGTGTCCCCTCAGATGAACTCCCTTCCTCACTTTCCCAGGTGGGCGGGTGGCTGGGTGGGTTGTTGGGTGGGTGGGTTGGATGGGCGGGTGTGTGTGTGTGTGTGATCAGGATGGGTGTGTCATAGTCCAGGTGGTGGTTTATGCTTCCAGGTCTCCAGCCGGAGGGCCCCCAGACGTCAACCCCTTCCACATTTTCCCAATCCCGGTGGTCTTGGTGCTTTTCCCTAGTTCCGTGTTGTCCCAGAAGTCCACCTGTGTCCCCTCAGATGAACTCCCTTCCTCACTTTCCCAGGTGGGCGGGTGGCTGGGTGGGTTGTTGGGTGGGTGGGTTGGATGACTGGTGGTGTGTGATCATGGTGGGGTGAGGTCATAGTCAGGTGTGTTTATGTTGAGGGGGGGGGGGGGGGGGGGGGGAGTCTCCAGAGCGTGGGACCCTCCCAGACGTCAACCCTTCCAATTTCCCACTCCCGGTTTGTCTTGGTGCTTCCCTAGTTTCCGTGTGCCAGAAGTCCACCTGTGTCCCCTCAATGAACTTCCCTTCCTCACTTACCAGTGGAGCGGGGTGGCTGGGGTGGTTGTTGTGTGGGTGGTTGGATGGGCGGGTGGTGTTTGTGTGTGTGATCAATGGTTGGGTGAGGTCTTAGTCAGGTGTGGTTTATGTTTCCAGGTCTCCAGCCGAGGGCCCCCAGATGTCAACCCTTCCACATTTCCCACTCCCGGTGGTCTTGGTGCTTTCCCTAGTTCCGTGTGTCCAGAAGTCCACCTGTGTCCCCTCAGATGAACTCCCTTCCTCACTTTCCCCAGGTGGCGGGTGGCTGGTGGTATTGGGGTGGGTGGGTTGGATGGACGGGTGTGTGAGATCATGGTGGGGTGTGGTCATAGTCAGGTGTGGTTTATGTTTCCAGGTCTCCAGCCGTGGGCCCCCAGAAGTCAACCCTTCCACATTTCCCACTCCCGGTTGTCTTGGTGCTTTCCCTAGTTCCGTGTGTCCAGATAAGTCCACCTGTGTCCCCCTCAGAGGAACTTCCCTTCCTCACTTTCCAGGTGGGCCGGTGGCTGGGTGGTTTGTTGGGTTCTGGTGGGTGGGTTGGATGGGCGGGTGTGTGTGTGTGTGTGATCATGGTTGGGTGTGGTCATAGTCAGGTGTGGTTTATGTTTCCAGGTCTCCAGCCGAGGGCCCCCAGATGTCAACCCTTCCACATTTCCCACTCCTCCGGTGTCTTGGTGCTTTCCCTAGTTTTCCGTGTTCCAGAAGCCACCTGTGTCCCCTCAGATGAACTTCCTTCCTCACTTTCCCAGGTGAGCAGGGGGCTGGTGGGTTGTTGGTGGGTGGTTGGATGGACGGGTGTGTGGTGAGCATGGTGGGGTGGTGGTCCATAGTCAGGTGTGGTTTAATGTTTTCCAGTTGTCCATCCGGTGGGCACCCCGGATGTCAACCCTTCACATTTCCCACTCCCCTGTTGTTTTGGTGCTTTCCCCTAGTATTCCTGTTCCCTCCAGAAGTCCACCTGTTTCCCCCTCAATGAACTCCCTTCCTCACTTTCCCAGGTGGGCGGGTGCGTGGGTTGTTGGGTGAGTGGGTTGTTGCGTGGGCGGTTGGTTGGGTGGACGGGTGTGTGTGTGTGTGTGTGTGTGTGTGTGTGTGGTGTGTGTGTGTGTGTGTGTGTGTGTGTGTGTGTGTGTGTGTGTGTGTGTGTGTGTGTGTTGTGTGTGTTGTGTGTGTGTGTGATGTGTTGTGTGTGTGTGTGTGTGTTGTTGTGGTGTGTGTGTGTTGTGTATGTGTTGCCCCTCCCCCAGTAACCTTGTTGGATTGGTATCTTGGTCTTGTCTAGCTGGTCTACTGCCGAGACTGTCCAGGTGGGTGGAATTACAGGAGGGGACACACAGAAAACTGCGTCCTGTAATTACACCCACCAAGACAGCCTGGAACAGCAGACCAGCCAGACAAGACCAAGCTGCTACCCAACTCGGCCACCAAGGTGAGGTTACTTAGTGATAATCTCGGACTTCTATTTAAGTTTCATTAAGTGTTAAAGTTGATTTTTGTTTTGTTTTCACTAATGCAGCTTATAATGTAACCTGTGAATGTTTTAATCGTGTATAGAAGTGTGTCCGTGTGTCAATCTTCCTTCCCACCATGAAATCTGCTACCAAAATGTTATCAGCTTCTATTTTGCTAAAAAACATCATTTTCCCTATATGAAAGACACTGAAACTTCCAAGTACACAATACATTCACACACACACGAAACATAACCACGACCACAGTATTTCTCTCGTCCGCTCGTATCATCTAATATCTTTTGCGGAGGCAATAAACCAGAAATAAAAGGAATTCTTTAGCCTAAAAGTTCTTTAAATGAATCTTTGTACTTTCCTCCTACATCTTCCACAACAGTGTCTCCCACAATGGTATTTATTTCCCAAAACAATTATGTTGACTCAAAATTCCCAAAAGTTTCACTTAACATTTCTCAAGAACATCACTCTCTCATCCACTACTAAAAAATCTCATGAAAATAAAGTCGACCTTTACGTGTAGTCTAGATTTGTGCAAGACAGGTATACAATACCGACAAGATGGAAAATTAAGACACATTGTGCAACATCTGGTTAACTATATTGTAGACGTTTCGCCATCCAGTGGCTTTATCAATACAGATTCTTGGACATAATTAGAAAACAGAAGAACTATATACAAAAGATGAGGTAATCAGTCCCACTGCCTTGGAGGGTGGTGGTTTACAGCACCATGGTTGTAGAGATTCTGAAGCACAGCAATTAAGACTGGTTTGCGCACATAAAAGGCGTCAGTGAATAGGGAAGCGTAGAGACGAGGGCATAGTCACTGGGTAGGCGTGGATTCACCCCAATGGAAGTAGGTCCTTCCCAAATAGATGGGCTAGTTGCGAAGTCGTGAAGAAGGTCAAGTAGATGTCCCTAAATCAAGATACCATGATGTATCCGTGTCTGACAAGTTGTTGCAAGACATTTATACGAAATACCGACAAGAAAAAAGTTAAGACACTTGTGCAATATCTGGTTATCTTCATTGTAGACGTTTCGCCATCCAGTGGCTTTATCAATACAGATTCTGGACATCAATTAGAAAACAGAAGAAGCTATAACAATTATGCACAACCTGACAGGCACTGCGCTTTATCAAGACTAGTTGTTGATAGAGCAATTTACGATTCCGCCCACTTTCCAGGTATAACAGAATAACAATGAACAACACAACGACAAAATATTATACTGTGGTATGTGAATATTATAGTTACATCACATTATAAAGTAGTATGCGAAAACAATAAAAAATTTTAATTTCCAGACTATACGGGAACGATCACCATGAATGCTGCTGCATGTCTCTTCTCTTTACCCGCCCATCCAACCCTAGCTCTCTCGCTCTCTCTCTATTTATCCATCTATTCATCTTCTCTCTTTCTTTTTGCTCGCGCAGTCTCTCGTCTCCCGCGTTGCGCAATAGCTAGAGAGCTTCAGACCCGGTATTGACATATTATATATTATGGACTTGGAATCTGTTGACCCACCCACGGTAATGGATACAGAGTTATTAACGGTAGAGTTCTGAGCTCGCCAAGGCAGCGTACATTAAGCTATAGAACTGAGGTGATTGAAACCAGGAAAAACTATAGACAAGGGAAATGTGAACACTAAGCAATGTGCACGAGAATTAGCTCAAATGCAACTTATAACTGTCAGATTTGCAGATGGAAGATATGAAGAGTTAGGAGGAAAGAATTCAATACCTTAGAACTTAAAACGATCACATAAAATCTCTTTGAGCGCCTGGCGTGATTAGGTAGGAGAGTGACAGTACCAGGCAGGTGTTAACATGATTAAGAAATTTTTGACGATGTCTTGGTCATCTTCCCAAGACGTGCCTCAACACTGTAGAACTCTTAAACAACATAGAAATACTTCCACTAAGTTCTCTAAGGGAAGAGAAATATACTGGAGTTCAGGTATAAATAAAACCAACTAGCAAAGACGACTGTTTGCATTTCAGTTATATCGCAGTTATATTCGCAACGCATTTCCTCCAAATCTATATTATTCCCTCTCCTTGTATTACGACTATAGGATGAAAGGCAGAAAAAGATCACTATTGCAGTCCAACAACGCACGCAACGAAGAGATTTTTCGTCTTGGTGTGGTAACCAATCCGTTTTTGAACATATAACATGATATTGTTAAAGAGTGATACGAAAACAGCACAACATCCCCCTATGGGGTCGTCTGACAAAATTTGTTGGGGAAATCTCAAAGAAGTACCACCACAAAGAAACTTTGAAAACACTGCTACGTTTGCCAGAGAAATGCCTTGAACAATCCTTGTGCTATTCATCGAAACTCCTGTGGACATTTCATGGACTTTCAGAATGCTACATTAGTCATCAGGAAGTCCGTTCGTCGCAGCAGACGGTGTTGAAAGTTCTCTCTCATCACTACAAGTCACCAACCTTAAACTCAGAATATAGGGGAATCTTATATCTAAAAAATTTAGCATGATGTAATTTACCGAGCAGAACACAGCCATCGCCCGATGCGTCCCGTCCATTTCCTTCCTCTCAACGTACCTTGCACTAACGGTGACCTGACCTCCGCCACTATATAAACTCACTGAAGAATCCATTAGTGGGAGAGACATATCCTCAACTAGTTGCATATCAGTCTCTGCTCGATCTGATCAATGTATCCAAGTATTCCATAACCCCAGTCCACTGTGCCTCATGCAAGCCATTGGAAAAGTGCAGAGTGCTGCATAGGTTGATAACGCATTTAGATATTAGAATTATATATTTGAGGTGAATCAGAAGAGGCATTCACAAGTCATGTAGAAAATAAAATCCAAATTTCTTTAATAAAAATGGTAAATTATAGCATATGCAGCCCAAATTTAATTCATACCTTTAAGAGACCAATATCCTAAAATACACAATCACATTAATCTTCAAGATGAAATATAAAGTTATCGGTATGGAAGGTCTGAAGTGAGTCAGATGCAACACTCAGAAATTATCGCTCGAAAAACACAATTTCACCTTATTAAATATTTCTTCCATAAAAGCACCTTTTAAGGAAGTACAGTAAGCAAGTAAGTTTTATGTTGGCTTAGTCCATAACATACAAGTTTTTAATAATGGCCAAGAAGGCACACGGCTGTTATAGCCATATATAAAAGTACATAATATTAATTTAAATTAGGGGAACCGAAAAAGTAAATTATCTCACAAACTAATTTTATTAATAAAATCGGAACCTTCTACTAACCTTAACCTTCAGTTCTACTAACCTACCTCAACAGATTGCTTCCTCTGAGGAAAACACATCAGGACTAAAAGTTTAAAGATCGCCACTGAAGATTGATGATGCCTTTCCTAATTTCTACATGTAAGTCAAGAACAATGCTTAACGCGCCTCTGGAATAGTAGGCATTTAAATTCCAATCAAGAAAAAGTAAGAAGAGTCCAGTTTGGGTTAAGAACCCCTCACCAGTGTCAAGGGTTAGGTTAGGTAAGGTTCGTCAGGAAACAGGACAAGTGTTTCCTGACGCGGGTCTTCAATGATGACCCGCTGTTGGAGCTTTTGGTCATCTGACCGAGGCCTTCCGCTGGCTTACCGGTCCACCCCCTTTAAATATTATGGTAGTGTCTTGGGAAAAATAATGTAATAATGTAAGTAATTCTAAACCATTTGAGGAAGAATAGTTGTGGTACAGCAGCTACCCTTTCCTGGGGTAAAACCAAGTGGGGAATCAGTAACAAGTGAGCGTTCCACAGGGGTCAGTCTTGGACCCGTTGTTGTTGTTATATATTATCAACTGTCTTGATGAGCGAATTACTAGTGATATGAGCAAATTCGCCGGAATGACACAAAGATAGGAGGATATTGATTCAGACGTACGGATGTTAGGAACGTCACATGGAGGATTTAAACAAACTCTTACTCTTGGTCAGAAAAGTTGTAGATGCGTTCATGTAGATAATGCAAGGTTCTGAAAGCTCGGGAGTGTCCATAACCTAGTACTTATAAGTTAAATGATGTAGAACTTAGCCATACAGTTGCGAAAAGGCTTGGGGGTTATGGTGAGCTGCAGTATGCCTAACAACGTAATAAGGCAAATAGATTACTGGGATTATATCAAGAGTGTAAGCAACAGAAGTCCAGAGGTCATTACTGCAGCCTTTATACAATCATTTAGTAAGGCCTCACATAGATTATGCAGCTCAGTTCTGGTCTACATTATTACAGAAATGGACATAAATTCGTTAGAAAACATTCAGGCGTAGGATGACTAAATTAATACATAGCATTGAAATCTTTCCTTATGAAGAAAGATTGAAGACTTCTTAAGGTACTTCTCTGTTAGACGAAGAATGAGGGGTGAGACCTGGATCCGAAGTGTATAAGTGGAAGATTGGTATTAATAAGTGGTTATTAACAGAGTCTGAGGATGGTCTTACGCAAGAGAGAACCGCAGTAATGGATTTAATTAGATAAGTTAGTTTAGAAAGGACATGGAATGTATTGGTTTGGAAATGGGTAGTAGATGAGTGGAAACAGTCTACCTTAGTTGGTATTGAGGTCTGGGACTTTGGGTTAGTTCTCAAATCTAGGTGGATAGTACATGAGTGGGAGGGGTTGATTAGAGTGGGAACTTTCACATCAGAGCTTATATTTCTTGGGTGGCATTGAAAATTGGGTTGGGCAAATGTTTTGTCAGTGGATAAATTGTAGAAAAGAGACCTGCCATCATATGGGGGGCCAAAACAGGCCTCCTGCAGTGTTCCTCCTTTCTTATGTTCTTATGTTAAACAGTGGAGTAACTTAAATACACAGGAAAATTACTACTGTAAAAATGCAAGGACTGCATACTAACACATAAAAATTAGTGTTTGGTATTGCCTGTTGATTATACCAAGGATCTGAATATGTCAAGATTGTGATTGATCGAGTGGACGGAAAACACAAAAATTACTAATGAAGAACTGTCCTAGAAATAAGTACTCATAATATACAATAGACAACACAAAACTGATACAGTACATAACACACACAGAAAAAACTGTAACACATAAAATAAAATACAGTAACATACAGCAGATAAACAGTACAGCAGTACATAAATATCCACAAGACACTTCAAGAACATTTTCAATAAAAATAAGGGAAGAGTAGAGCAAGATAACTGTAATACATAACACGCAATATTGAAAGACATTAAGACAGAGTTGTACTGGCAGGTTGTAACATCAACATCAACAATCACTTTTGTCGAGAGGTTGATCTCCCATTTGTACATCTTATTTCTTTCTGTTTTTTTGTGTTTGTGAATATTTTTCTCTATTAGTGAAGTTGAGAGAAGTGAAGACGGGAAAAATTTAAAAATTATGTAATAATTCACAAGAATGTTTTTCTTGCTATATCCAGTAAAGACTCTCTCAACTGTTACTTCCTTATATCTTCATATTTATCATTAAGGATATCTAGAAAATACTATGTAACACCCATTCTACATCCCGATTATTCAGAATTCTATTAAAATATATAATAAATTTAAATACAAACTGGAAATCAAAATATCACTACACACACTAAAAACACTGCAAAATCACAGCCCATTACTCTAAATCACAAATCATTACTGCAAATCACAAAAACCGCAACCATAGATCATAACTATTGTTTTCAAGTAGGAGGAATATTTATCTCGAATTTTTAATAGTGTGGTGAACCAGCAGGTCCTCAGACTTACACTCTAATATACTATAGAGCAGATACACTTATAAGGAGAGGTGTGGTCTGATGATGTCTGTGTGAGAAAGTACACATATTGCATGAGAATGGTTTGCACACATGTGAGTGACACAGGGGTTGGATATTAATTATTATACGTGTGCTGGGCAAATTGTTTTTTTATATATATTCAGAGGTCTGGTCTCAGACGGGGCTCGGGGGCGGGGGCGTTGAAATACCCCCGAAATTCTCCTCCATGTATATTATCCACAGTGAACGAGAGAAATTGGTGCGTGTGTGTGTGTGGTGTGTGTGTGGGTGTGTGGTGTGTGTGTGTGTGTGTGTGTGCGTGTGTGTCTGTGTGTGTGTGCGCGCGCGCTTGTGATTGCATTCAAATATAGAGTAATGAGGTGATGAGTGTTTTTTATACATGTTTGTGTGTGCGTGCAGTTGGTTGTATTGTGCGTGATTATGATGATGGTGACCACTCAGGCTGCCGTTGCACAAATGTGCAAATGAATAGTAAAATAAGAGGTGTTAAGGTTTTTTTAGGTACAGATATACATAAATAGTTACCCAAATTATTCATTTATTGTGTATATAAGGCAAAGTAACATATGCGTAAATTAACCCCAGGATAAACCTAAAAAGTCAACAAATTGATATATTTCCATTGTAGGCGCGGCGCTTGTAACTCTCTTGCCGTCTTGCCAATATATAGCATAAATAACCAAATGAAAATAATAAGGTTCAACACTTATTACAGGTTCTCGTGGAGGTGGACAAACACACTAACAAACGAGCACTCATAAAACAACACCACAAAAACCATTCACAAACACACTGAACTGCTAATTAAGTAAAAAAACTTAATATTTATTGCAGAAAAATTGTATTATATAAATAGAACGTCCAAAATCACTGTGTGACCAGGCCTTTGGTGTCGAACTGGACGGTAGCTTGCTGCGTCTGCTGATCTACGGTCTAGACTGTCTTGGTGGGTGTAATTTACAGGACGCAGTTTACTGGGTGTCCCATCCTGTAATTCCCACCACACGCTTGGACAGTCCTCTACCTAGACCAGCTAACACAAGGCCTCGTTCTCATCTGGCTAGATCACGGAGGATACATAACAACTGGGAAGGCTGAGGCTCAAGAATTCCTAGAGGGAAGTGAGGAAGGGGAGACATCCGGGGGGCCCACGATGATTCCTGGACACATTGACCTGGGAAAGGCAAGGATACATTGGGAAAGGGAAAGGGGATATATCTGAGGCGGGACAGATGGGACTTCTGACTCCGGACCTGAGAAAGAAGGAATACTGGTTGCTAAGGCAGAACCTGGGAAAGTGGGGAAGGAGAAGATTCTGAAGGGGACACGGATGGACTCCTGGACACATGGACTCTGGAAAGGCGAGAACACCTTTGGGGGAAAAAAAGGGGGGGGGGAATATCTGAGCGGACTCCTGGGAATGAAGGATATACTGTTGCTAAGGAAGACCCTGGGGAAAGTGAAAGGGATCACATCTGAGGGGACACGGATGGAACTCCTGGACACATGGACCAGGGAAAGGCAAGAGGCACCTTGGTGAAATGGGAAGGGGGGAGGAGGGCATATCTAGGCGGGACTCCTGGGAAAGAAGAGATACTGTTTGCTAAGGCAGACCCTGGGAGAGTGGGGGAGGGAGAACAATCTGAGGGAACACAGATTGACTCCTGGACACAATGGACCTGGAAAGGCGAGAGCACCTAGGGAAGTGGTGGGTAGTTTATGTGAAGAGAGGGAGGGGAGGAATATCTGGAGGCGACTCCTGGAAAGAAGGAGATACTGGTTGCTAAGGCAGACCTGAAAGTGGTAGAAGGATCACATCTGAGGGACAACGATGGACTCCTGGGACACATGACCTGGGAAAGGCAGATCACCTTGGGGAAGTGGGGAATATCTGATGCGGACTCCTGGGAAAGAAGGAGATACTGGTTCTAAGGCAGGACCCGGGGAACGGTGGGGAAGGAGAACATCTGAGGGACAACGAATGGACTCCTGGAACACATAGACCTTGGAAAGTCGAGAGCAATCTTTGGGTAAGTGGGGAAGGGAATGGGGGAATATCTGAGGGGGACTCCTGGGAAAATAGAGGATACTGGTTGCTAAGGCAGACCCTGGGAAAGTGGGGAAGGGAGAACATCTTGAGGGGACCGGATGGACTCACGGATACAGGACCAGGAAAGCCGAGAGCCCTTGGGGGAATTGGGATAAAGGAGGAGGGTGGGAATAATCTAGGCGGACTTCTGGAAAGAAGGAGATACTGGTTGCTAAGGCAGAGACCCTGGAAAGTGGGGAAGGGAGAACATCTGAGGGTGACAATACGGATGGACTCCCGGACACACGGACCAGAAAGGCGAGAGCACCTTGGGGAAGTAGGGAAAGGGGGGATGAATAGCTGAGGCGGACGTCCTCTGGAAATGAAGGAAATACTGGTTGCTAAGGCAGACCCTGGGAAAGTGGGAGGGAGAACATCTGAGGGACCGGAATGGACTCCCGACGACATGGACTGGGGAATCTAGAGCACCTTGGGAAGTGGGGGGAAGGGGGGGGAATATCTGAGAGGAGACGGACGGGACCCTGAGAAGGGGAGATACTGGTTTTTTTTTTTTTTGCTAAGGCAGACCCTGGGAAAGTGGGAAAGGAGAACATCTGAGGGGACCGGATGGACCACGGACCACTGGACCAGGGAAAGGCGAAGCACCTTGGGGAAGTGGGAAAGGGGGAGGGGGGAATATCTGAGGCGGATCCTGGAAAGGAGAATACTGGTTGCTAAGGCATACCCTGGAAAGTGGGGAAGGGAGAACATCTAGGGACAACGGATGGAACACGGACACATGGACCTGGGAAAGCGGAGCACCTTGGGGAAGTGGGGAAGGGGGAGGGGAATATCTAGGCGGACTTCTGGGAAAGAAGAGAACCTGGTTTGCTAAGCATGACCCTAGGAAAGTGGGGGAAGGGAGAACATCTGAGGGGAACACAGATGGACTCCCGGACACATGGACCTGGGACATGCGAGAGGCACCTTGGGGAAGTGTGGGAAGGGGTGGAATAATCTGAGGCGGACTCCCTGGGAAAGAAGGAGATACTGTTGCTAAGGCAGACCCTGGAAAAGTGGGGGAGGGAGAAGATCTGAGGGGACACGGATGACTCACAGGACAATGGACCTGTAAATGCCGAGAGCAACCTTGGGGAAGTGGGGAAGGGGAGGGGGAATATCTGAGGCGGACTCTGGGAAAGATAGGAGATACTGGTTGCTAAGGCAAGACCCTGGGAAAGTGGGGGAAGGGAGAACATCTGAGGGAACACAATATACTCTCCCGGACACATGGAACCATGGGAAATGCGAAGCACCTTGGGGAAGGTGGGGAAGGGGGGGGAAAAAAAAAAATATCTGAGGCGGGCTCCTGGGAAAAGAAGGATATACTGGTTGCTAAAGGAAGACCCAGGGAAGGTTGGGAAGGGAGAACATCTGAGGTGACACGATGACTCCTGGACACATAGAACCTTGGAAAGGCGAGAGCACTTTGGGAGGAAGTGGGAAGGGAAGGGGGGGAATATCTGAGGCGGGGCACCTGGGAAGAAGAGATACTGTTTCTTAAGGCAGACCCGGGAAAGTGGGAAGGGAGAACACTGAGGGGACACTGATGGACACCTGGACACATGGACCTGGGAAGAGGCACGAGACCTTGGGGAAGTGGGGAAAGGAAGAGGGGAATATCTGAGGCGGGCTCCTGGGAAAGAAGGATATACTAGGTCTAAGGTAACCCTGGGAAAGTGGGAAGGGAGTACATCTGAGCGGACACGGATGGACTCCTGACCCATGGACCTGGAAAGGATAGCACCTTGGTGGAAGTGGGGAAGGGGGAGGGGAATAGTGAGGTGTACTCCTGGGAAAGAAGGGATTGCTGGTGCTAAAGCAGACTCTGGGGACAAGTGGGGAAGGCAAGAACATCTGAGTGGGACACGGATGACTCCTGAGCACAGGACCTGGGAAAGGCAAGAGCACCTTGGGAAGTGGGGAAAGGAAGAGGAGGGATATCTGAGGGCGGGCTCCTGGGAAAGAAGGAGATACTGGTGCTAAGGCAGACCCTGGGTAAGTGGGGAAGGGAGAACATCTGAGGGGACACGGATGGACTCCTGGACACATGGACCTGGGAAAGGCGAGAGCACCTTGGGGAAGTGGGGAAGGGGGAGGGGGAATAATGTGAGGGTGGACTCCTGGGAAAGAAGGAGATTCTGGTTGCAAAGCAGACTCTGGGAAAGTGGGGAAGGCAGAACATCTGAGGGGACACGGATGGACTCCTGGACACATGGACCTGGGAAAGGCGAGAGCACCTTGGGGAAGTGGGGAAGGGGAAGGGGGGGAATATCTGAGGCGAATCCTGGGAATTAAGGAGATACTGGTTGCTAAGGCAGACCCTGGAAAGTGGGGAAAGGAGAACATCTGAGGGGACACGGATGTACTCCACTGACACATGGACCTGGGACAGGCGAGAGAACCTTGGGAAGTTGGGGAAGGGAAGGGGGGGAATATCTGAGGCGAACTCCAGGGAAAGAAGAGATACGGTTGCTGTGAGTGGGCAGACCCTGGGAAAATGGGGAAGGGAGAACAGAGGGGACAACGGATGGACTCCTGGAACATGGACCGGGAGAGTCGAGAGCACCATGGGGAAGGGGAAGGGGGGGGTGAATATCTAGGCGGCTCCAGGGAAAGGAGAAACTTGTTGCTAAGGCAGACCCCTGGGAAAGTGGGGAAGGGAGAACATCTGAGGGGACACGGATGGACTTCGGACACATGGACCTGGGAAAGGCGAGAGCACCTTGGGGAAGTGGGGAAGGGGAAGTGGGGGAATAATCTGAGGCGGGCTCCTGGGAAAGAAGGAGATAACTGGTTGCTAAGCTGACCCTGGGAATGTGGGGAAGGAGAACATCTGAGGGACACTTATTGGGACCTCCTGGACACATGGACCCTGGGAAATGCGAGAGCACCTTGGGGAAGTGGGGAAGGGAAGGGGGGGAATATCTGAGGCGGGTCCCTGGAAAGAAGGAGATACTGGTTGCTAAGAAGACCCCTGGGAAGGTGGGGAAGGGAGAACATCTGAGGGGACACGCTGGACTCCTGTGACACATGGACCTGGGAAAGGAGAGAGTCACTTTGGGGGGAAGTGTGGAAGGGGGGAGGGAATAACTGAGGCGGACTCCAGGAAAGAGGGAGATACTGGTTGCTGCTAAGGCAGATCCTGGGAAAGTGGGGAAGGGAGAACATCTGAGGGGACACGGAGGGACTCCTGGACACATGGACCAGGGAAAAGCGAGAGCACCTTGGGTAAGTTTTGGAAGGGAAGGGGGGAATATCTGAGGTGGACTCTGGGAAAAAGGAGATTCTGGTTGCTAAGCAGACCCTGGAAAGTGGGTAAGGGAGAACATCTGATGGTGGACACGGATGGACCTCCTGGACACATGGACCTGGGAAGGCGAGAGCACCTTGGGGAAGTGGGGAAGGAAGGGGGGGGAATATCTGAGGCGGGACTCCAGAATGAAGGAGATACTGGTTGCTAAGGCAGACCCTGGGAAAAGTGGGGAAAGGGAAGATCATCCTAGGGAACACGGATGGACTTCTGGACACATGGACCTGGGAAAGGCGAGAGCACCTTGGGGAAGTGGGGAAGGGAAGGGGGGGAATATCTGAGTCGGACTCCTGGGAAAGAAGGAGATACTGGTTGCTAAGGCAGACCCTGGGAAAGTGGGGACGGGAGAACATCTGAGGGGACACGGATGGACTCCTGGACACATGGACCTGGGAAAGGCGAGAGCACCTTGGGGAAGTGGGGAAGGGAAGGGGGGGAATATCTGAGGCGGACTCCTGGGAAAGAAGAGATACTGGTTGCTAAGGCAGACCCTGGGAAAAGGTGGGGGAGGGAGGAACATCTTGAGGGAACACGGATGACTCCTGGACACATGGACCGGTGGGACAGCGAGACACTTGGATAAGTGGACGGGATGGGGGGGGGATATCTGAGGGCGGACTCTCCTGTGGAAAGAAGGAGATACTGGTTCTAAGGCAACCCTTGAAAGTGTGGAATGGAATGGTTGCTTATTGTGGGAAAGTGGAAGGGAGACATCTGAGGGTACCGGATGGACCTCCCTGAGACACATGGACCTGGGAAAGGCGAGAGCCACCTTGGGGAAGTGAGGAAGGGAAGGGGGGGAAATTTTATGCGAGCGGACCCAGAAAGGCGATACTGGTTGTCTAAGGCAGACCTTGGGAAAGTGGGAAAGGAGAACATCTGAGGGACACTTGATGGACTCCTGACACATGGACGCTGGGAATGCGAGAGCACCTTGGGGAAGTGGGGAAGGGAAGGGGTGGAATATCTGAGGCGGACTCCTGGGAAAGAAGGAGATACTGGTTGCTAAGGCAGACCCTGGGAAAGTGGGGAAGGGAGAACATCTCAGGGGAACACGGATGGACTCCTGGACACATGGACCTGGAAAGGCGGGGAGCACCTTGGGGAAGTGGGGAAGGGAAGAGGGGGAATATCTGAGGCGGACTCCTGGGAAAGAAGGAGATACTGGTTGCTAAGGCAGACCCTGGAAAGTGGGAAGGGAGAAACATTGAGGGGAAATACGGATGGACTCCTGGACACATGGACCTGGGAAAGGCGAGAGCACCTTGGGGAAGTGGGGAAGGGAAGGGGGGAATATCTGAGGCGGACTCCTGGGAAAGAAGGAGATACTGGTTGCTAAGGCTGACCCTGGAAAAGTGGGGAAGGGAGAACATCTGAGGGGACACGGATGGACTCCTGGACACATGGACCTGGGAAAGGCGATATGGACCCTGGGATGCCCTTATATATATATATATATATATTATTATATATATATATATATATATTTATATATTTTATATATATATTAATATAAAAATATATATATATATATATATATATAATATATGTATATATATAATATATATATATATATATATATATTTTATAATATTTATATATATATAATATATATATATAATATATATATATATTAAAATATATATATATATATATATATATATTAATAATATGTGTGTGGGTTTGTGGGATAAGCTAAACAAGTGTTAAGAGAGAATAAGTTATCATATGAGAGGTTTTTACAAAGCAGATGTAATACAGGGAGGAAGGAATATATGGTGAATTAAAGAGACATTAATATGAATGGTAAGGGAATGCATGAGTGGAGCAAATGAGAGATTGGGTGAGGTGTCAACAAATTTTGCTGAGAATAAAAATTAGTTTTGGAGTGAGATTAGGTTGAGAAAGCCTCGTTACGAATAGATTTGACGCTAAAAACAGAAGATGAGAGTTATTAGATGGGGAGTTGACGGCAGTGAGGGGACTTGAGCTAGAGTTCGTCAAGGCCACGCTAGCTGGAGATTCGTCGGTAAAAACTTGCATTTGTGGTCACTGTGGTGCCTATGCTAACCTTCTTATGGTGTAGAAATATACCTAGTTGGGCGAATCTTATTGTGGCTAGCTGGTCCAGTGGCTAACGCGACGGTCTGGAGTTTTGAAACTCTCTGACCGCGGGTTCAAATCCCGCCCGTGGTATGGTTTATGTCAATGTTGCTTTTCCTTACCATATCCTCAGTTTCCTCCTGGGACAGAATTTTTTTTTAGATATTATGGATATAATTTATTTTGCTTACACGTTTTTTAATTCTCTTTTTGAAAAAAAAAATTATGAAAACAGCCTATTAAAAGTGTCCATGCAGTTTCACAGCTCCCATACCAACACTAACGTGGGGTAAACCCCAACAACGTAATTACACAGACAGGATTAGATATCAGAGCATCAAACCCTGGCTCTCTGGGGTTTCAGCAAGTGAGGGACTAGGGTTTACCCAAGCCTTGAGGGAGGTTGGTAGGTAAACAGATAGGCAACTTTATTCCGAAACGTTTCGCATACACAGTAGGCTTCTTCAGTCGAGTACAGAAAGTAGGCAGGAACAGTACAGATGTGAAGACGATGTAATCAATCCATCACCCTTGAAGTCGTAGATTTGAGGTTGTCAGTCCCTCAGCCTGGCGAAGTTAAATCCCATAGTATGGAACTATCTGAGATCAAGCGCCCAGTGCGGGGGACTTAAATACTGTCAGAAGGAGAGGTGCAGAGTAGTAGTAGTTAGAATGCAGCCACTGAGAGATCCCGTCTCTCTCAGATCAAATAATTCTTACTTTGAAAAAGTTGTCCAAGGTGTTTTCTGTACCAAGTGCCATTGTGTTGCAGTGTCTGACAGTGTGAATATCAAAATGGTATAAAATACCGACAGGTTTGTAGGTAAGACCATAGGCAACAGTTGGGCCCAACTTTACCCCGAAACGTTTCGCTTACACAGTAGGCTTTTTTTCAGTCGAGTACAGAAAGTAGGCAGGAACGGTAGCGATTTGAAGACGATGTGATCAGTCCATCACCCTTGAAGTCGTAGATTTGACGTTGTCAATCCCTGAGCGAAATATTTTTTTTTTTATTTTTGGTCCAATTTCAATTAAATTTCTGTAGTATTTAATAAGCAATTGAAGCCTAGGAAACGTTTTTGCCTTAAAAGATAAATAGAAAAAATAAATAGTGCCCTATTCTATAGGGCATAAATCTCTCCCTTTTCTACAAAATTGGTAAGATGTACAATGTTCTAGTTGACATCAGATGAAAGATAAGGGATAGATAATCTTGGCATAAACGCCGTTTGAGCGAAAATGTCAGTAGATTGCATTATAAAAAAATGTTGAATTTTATTAAGAAAAAAAAAAAAACATTAAAAGCAAAGCGGTAAAAGATATGGCAAATCCCGTTTACATTCTAGTAGAACCATCATTACTCAATTACGTGTGCAAAAATCATGACACTCCTATAAATACTTTTTGCCCAAAGTGGAAAATAATGTCAGTAACTTATTCCTGAGTTATACATATATTACGTTTTCTGTACAACTCTACGGTCATACAACGCCACATTTCAGTATGTTACACACCTCCACACATGTTGACAACACACAGGCGACTGAGCTATTATCATCATTCCCTGAATTTGAATGGAGTTCTCAGAGAAGTTTCAATGTAGTGTATTTAGAATGAAACAATCATAAAAATCGTAATATTTGGAGAGAAAAAAAAAACAAACAAATTGCCACCAGGAAGAACAAAAAATTACATTTTTGGAAAAACTTATTTAGAAATATGATAGAAACAAGCTAATTACATCAGCATGTTGTCAGAATTATGTCAGAAGACATTTTTTTCCCATATTTTTTCAATTTTCCTTTTTTATCACTCCTAAATAATTCGCACCTCCCTTGAGTCATGGGGCAACTGCATGACTCGAGGCTCGGGCCAACCGCTGTCCAGGGTGAGATGTTGTGTGAATGATTTAGAAAACCAGTAAGTTGAGAATTTACACACTAGGGCAACATTTGGGAATCTTTATTCTGGATAAAGATTTCCAAATGTTATCCAAGTGTGTAAATTATCAGGGTAAGATGCACCGATATTAGTTTCTAGTGCTAATAGACGTCGTATGATAGTGATTTTAACATGCATGTTCGCAGTAAGTTAATCATAGTAGCAAGTTGATTAGTTGATGAATTGGGTTTGAAACCTATAGTCTATAAGATGGATCATTAAAACTACATGCAGGCTGACTCACGAAATCGTAAATAACAACAATGCAAGCAAATCACACTGGCCCCAACTGGTCTGTGGTTTACATGTTACATGTTCCCCACCAATCATGAACACTTTATTCCCTAAAATTGAGATTAAGGTAAACTCTCATTGTACATACACTGAGAGACATGTACCCCGTTGTATATATCATGAAAATATAAAATGGTAGTAACAAATGTAAATTGGTAGTAGCAAATTGTTAAACCTGCAACCTGCTTGTGAACTAGTTTTAAATGACCAAAGGGTCCTTTAGTGCTTGGTAAATCATAAACACGTTTCTCTTTAAATCGCCCTTCGTGCTAGCGAGGGGCTTTTGATTCAAGGAACTGGAGCTGCGCAACCCTTCTAAGGACCCAACCTGATTACCTTTCTAGACCCTTACTAGGTAAGAGCTTCCATATATTATTAATTATTAATTATTATTATTATTTTATTAATTTTCATTTTCATCATCATCCCAAGTGTCACTGAGCTATATTTATTTCTGGCTCGAGGCACATTAGTGCCTGGGGAATGTTGGTGCCTTGGGCTTCTTGATACCTTGGACATATTGAACCTGAGGGAAGTTTTGGGGCCTGTAGTATGTTGGTGACCCAGGCATATTGGTACCTAGAGCATATTAGTATTTGCCAGAATTAAAATCCTACACTGCCTGCTGTCTACAGGTAAGTGTACCTAAAACAACTTTGGGCCCCGTACTGGGTGCTCACCCACCGCTATTATTACCGAATTAAAACTGAGGGATTCACTCCACCTAGATTGTTACTCAGTTGTAAACAAAGATTCAATCCATTATTCTTACTCATTTATAAACATGGATTCACTCCAATATTATTACTCAGTTTTAAACAAAGATTTACTGCACTATTTAAAAGTTGTAAATAGGTTCACTCCAAGACTTATCATTCAAATTTATTTTCAATAATTCTGATTAGTGGGTAATAAAGACTGAAAATGAAATTAATACCAAACTTATTTCACGATAAAGAACAACGATTAAAAAGTACGGTAATTACCAGATTTCAGATCTAAATATATACTTGAATCCTAAGATACGCGATTCACTAAATCATTTATGTTGATTAAGAATATGACAAATATTGTGCAGAGTATCACGCATTCTTCGAAAAAATGTAGTTTATTAGGGTAAATTTCTGGCTTTTATTTTACCAGTTCATGCGAGCCTTCCATATTTAATGAGTGTGAAATAAGACAAAACTAAATATTTACAATACGCTAACATGTGCGAAGAATGTCATAGTATTAAAAACAAAACTAGCTAAAATATATTTTTTCCTGGGTCTGTCGTCTTTAAGATCTTGACTGATCTCGTTGCAACATCAAGCAGACATTGCAAACATTGCAGGAGTCCAATTTTTCCTTGTAGCGTGTTTCCATTACTGCAACGTCTTGATGAAATCTTTAACAATGCTTGTCCGTCACCTCAGATAGACTCTCCCAAAATAAAAGACAACTGGAGTTAAGGAAAAATAGTTTGAGTCGCATGTTGCAGCTCAGTCGTTAACTTCACAGTAGTTGAAACCACCAGTGCTAGTTCAGCCCTTAACCCACAGTAGTTGATCCACCAGTGCCCGCCCAGTCGTTGTTAACTTCCCAGCAGTTGATCCACCAGTGTCAGCTCAGTCGTTGTTAACTTCCCAGTAGTTGATCCACCAGTGTCAGCCCAGTCGTTGTTAACTTCCCAGTAGTTGATCCACCAGTGTCAGCTCAGTCGTTGTTAACTTCCCAGTTGATCCACCGGTACCTGAAGTTGACATCTCTGTGGCTACCAGGGAACCCTTTGAGTGGATGCCAAACTGTTAAATCCACACCATTCATTTCCGTCTGAAAATAATCTCCATTCATGAGTCAGGGAATATAGGAATATATATGAATCAACACTACACCTTCCTTAATCTTGGGATTTAAAATTGTTATTAAACATTCCCCTAACCAAAATGTTTCAATCCCGAATGATCCTTTTTCCAATGCCTTGATCAGTTATTTAATGATAACAAGCTCAGTGTGTATTAGCGGCCATAAAATCTTGTCCACTGAAACTAATGGAGCATTGACTACACTGAAATGACTAAGTAAAGTGCTAGCCAAGCGTTACTGCTCTCCCAGGTCCAGTCCATTAAATTTGATTCTCCAACATGCTTTTAAAGTGTGGAAACAAAAATGTTGTAGATCCGTCACTATGCAGTCTGAACCAGTGTACATAAAAGATTTATATTATAATTATTTTCAAAACAAAAGAATTTGTGATACCCACACAAAAATTATATCTATCTCATACAGCACACCTAATAAATATAAAATTACAATTATGTGTCTTTTTTTTTTTTTTTTTGAAAGGTACGCTTTATATAACTAATATATCCTTAAAAATTATTGAGCTTCTTTTTGTTTACCCAAATATGCTAATCAGTTCAATGTTGTATTTGCAATATTGATAAGAAAAATAAAATTTTAAAGAGTTAAACTTAATGGGAGGAGGTTATATACTAAAGGTAAAAATTGACAAAGTACTCACTGTTAACAGGAACTGATAGTTCTTCAAGCCACTTAGCAGACAAGGTTCTGTCCTGTCTAAACCTCCTCATCTAAACCAATGCTATTTAGTATCAAGTCAAGTGTCTACGGCAATCTGTCTTTAATCTGACCTCAGACACCACGGTCTTCAATGACTGAACTTCAGATTCCCATGAAAGTTTTCCATACACTTTGTTTTCCCAACACACAAAATACCTCACTCATAATTTCTCCAGTTACAAGGGTATGTCTGCCTACAGCGCGGCTTCTGCACGACACAAGGTTCTTACTGGCTAGCTCATGTTTACCCTTGAAGATAGAGGCTAAAGTACGGTAATTCACAGAAGTGTATGTACACTGCTACAGCAGTGTACATAAGCTGTTGCCCTCAGTGCAACTGTACGTGCACTATAGAGGTATTTGTAGTGCAAGATTTTATCCGGTTCTATCTCCGTTAATTCCATGCCATTTATTGAATTGGTGTGGAATATTTTTATCGTCATCCCCTTCCCCAGGGATTGATAACCCTTTGGAGGGTAAACGTTTCTTGTTAAAATGACTATCACAACTGTCTATGTCCACTATTACTGCTGTCACGGACTCGTTAGTATTGACTGTCATTCATCTTTTTCATACAGTCAATGAGCAGACATGTTTTCACATTGCGGGCCCTCTATTCAATATTTATGACAGTGTTCTTGGGCTTAGTACTTGGATAATGAGTGGTTGAGTCAGCGGGTGCACCGGGCAACATCTCGCTTCTGTCCTCCCCACCGTAAAATGTGCCCGACTGGTCACTATAACTTATCAGTTTTCTGACATATAAAACCCACACACACACACACACACCACACACACACACACACACACACACACACACACACACACACAACACACACCACACACACCACCACACACAACACAAACACACACACACACAGACACACACACACACACACACACACACACACACAACACACACACACACACACACACATGTGAACGACATGACGGAAGGGTTAGACTCAGAAGTGTCCCTGTTTGCAGATGATGTGAAGTTAATGAGGAGAATTAAATCTGATGAGGACCAGGCAGGACTTCAAAGAGACCTGGACAGACTGGGACACCTGGTCCAGCAAATGGCCTTCTCGAATTTAATCCTGCCAAATGCAAAGTCATGAAGATAGGGGAAGGGCACAGAAGACCACAGACAGAGTATAGGCTAGGTGGCCAAAGACTGAAACCTCACTCAAGGAGAAAGATCTTGGGGGGAGTATAACACCGAGCATGTCTCCGGAAGCACAACAATCAGATAACTGCGCACATAGGGGCGCCTGGCAAACCTGAGAACGCTTTCCGACACCTTTTAAAAAAGGGAAATCATTAAGACACTTTACACCGTGTTGTCGGGCCCATCTGGAGTATGCAGCACCTGTTTGGAACCCGACTTGATAACCCGTCAAGAAACTAGAGAAAGACAAAGGTTTGCAACAAGGTTATTTCCCAGGCTAAGGGGAATGTTAGAAAAAAAGATTAAGGGAAATCGGCCTGAAGACACTGGAGGAAGGAGGGTCGGGGGAGACATGATACGACATATAAAATCGGGTGGAATAGAAAAGGTGGAAAGGACAGGATTTTTCCGGGGAGGGAACAGAAAAAGAGGCCAAAATTTGGAAGTTGAAGACAACAAATGAGTCAGAGAGTAGTAGGAAAGTATTTCTTCATCATAGAGTTTAAGGCATGGAAAAGCCTAGAAAAGGGAGTAGTGGGGGCAGGAACCATCACATTTTTTAAACGAGGTTTGATAAAGCTCATGGAGGGGGGAGGAGAGGGCCTAGTAGAAACCCGGTAAAGAGGCGGGCCGGGAGCTGGGATCGCCCCCTGAAACCAAAATGGTGAGTAACAAATAGGGATACCACATACAACCTCACACAACCACACCCCAACAACACACACACACAAAACACAACACACACACAAAAACAACACCAATCAACAAAACACACACACCAACAAACCCCAACACAACACACAACACACAACCCCCCACACACACTCATACACACACACACACACACAACACACACCCACACCCAACACACACACCACCACCCCCACCCCCCACACACACAACAACAACCCCACACACACCACACACACACACACACCACCACACACCACACCCACACACCACACCCCAAAAAACCACACACAAAAACCCACACAAAAACCCAACACACAAAACAACACACACACCACAACACACACACACCAAAACAAAACACACCACACACACAACACACAGCACACACAAACCAAACAAAAACACACACACACACCACACCACCACATGTCTCCCTTGCTTCACATATTTAAAAGTACAAAAGTACAATTTTAACATGTTTAACGTATGTTTTAAATTATCCTCCAGGATAACCCAAAAAGAGTCGGGGGAAACTTATTGAGACATGGGGGGGGGGGGGTTCTTCTCTTGTACTCACCAAATTTGGGGTTACAGGGGGGTCGATTCATAGCTCCTGGCCCCCCCTTTTTCTTTGGTCTCGTTTCTCGTCCTATCTGGATATCTACCGTGATTCAGCTGGAAACATGTATTTACGTGTTTTTTTTTTGGGGGGGAGGTAACACGTTATCACAGTATTCAGTGTTATTGTTACAGTCTCTCCCCTCACCCTCTCTTCGTTTCCTTCCTCTCTTTATTAACCCCCTTTTCCCTCTCCCTTTATACCTACTCCCCTCTTTCCCTTGCTTTTTCCTTTCCCCCTCTTTCCCCCCCCCTCTTCATCACATAGGATTTCCCCCTGCGCCGCCCCCCCGTCTTGTCCCCCGTTAAAATTTTCCCCCCCTTCCTTTTTTCCCTTCCCTACTCTTCTCTACCCCCCCCTTTTCCCACCCAGTCTCCTGTTTTACTCTCTACCCCCTCTAATCTTGTAATTCTTTTCTATTCTTTGCTTGTGGTGACAGAAAGATGCCTCTTTTTTCCCTCTTTTTCTCTCTCTCTCCCCTTCTCTCTCTCCTCCCCTCTCCCTCCCCCCATTTGCTCTCGAAAGTTGCTTATGTATTGTTTCCTTCTCTTGCTCTTCCCTTTTTTCCCTTTTCCCCTTTCTCCCTCCCCTATTTTTCTCCCTCGTCTTAATTTTCATTTTCCTCTCCCTTCTCCCCTTTCCATTACATGTCTTCTCTCCCCCCTTCTTTATCCCGCCCCATTTTTTTCCCATTCCCTTTTTACTTTTCTCGCTCTTTTTTTTTTACTCCTTTCTTCCCCTCGTTTCATTGCACCCTCCCCCCCTTTACCCCCCCCTCCTTTTCCCCCCCACCCGCAAACCTAAAGGCCGCACCAGCTGAGTCAATTCCCGGAGACCCCAAAAAAAAAGCGCCCCCCCCCCTCCTTTACTCCCTTTATCTCCCCCTTTTCCCCTTTTCCCCTCTCGCCTCCCGGCTACCCACTGGTGTTTGTCATCTGTACACCAGTAAAAAAGTTTTTCCGTCCCCCCCCTCCCTCCCCTCACTCTTTCCCCTCCCCCACTCTCCCCCTCCCCACCTCCCCCTCCCCCCAACCCACATTTTTGCCATTTATCCTCCGCCGCCCTGGACGGCAGTAAAAGATTTTTTTTTTTTTTTAAATTTATTGGCGCGCGCTCATGCGCGCGACACCAGACCAGGGTACACAGGTCTGGGTGGGGAGTCTACCAGAATTTTTTTTAAAACTATTTACGTCATTATAGGTCATCTAGGTAATCAGATTGCGCCTGGTTGAGGGCCCCATCCCCTGGGAGACCTGGTATGGCCGGGCCGCGGGGGGGGTTGACCCCCCGGGAAAGCCCCGTAGGTAGGTAATAGGATACCCGGAGGGCATTTGGCATGGACCGGGCCCCCCACGCGCCCTTTTCCATGGCCAGGCCTTTGGTGGTCGGGGCTTTTCAACGAGGCTGTTTTTTGCTGGTCGAGTGTCCAAACTCGAACCACAGCCCCCTGACCCGGGACTGACTTTAGGTATCTGTCCCGCTCCCTTTGAAGACAACCAGGGGTCTATTGGGAATGCCCTGAGGCTGGTGGGAGGTGTTTAAAGTCTTGGGGCCCCGGACATTATTCGTTTTTTTTTAGGAATGGACGCCCCTACTTTTCCTGGGGTTATGCATTGCCTACCCAAATCTTTTCTTTCGTAGGTTTGTTTCTTTGTGCAGATTAGGGCCAGTCCCTCCCGGGTCTTCCGGTGTAGATTATGATGATATATCTGCCTGCGCTCCCGTGGGACAAGTCAAGTGTTCCCGTTCGGGTTTGATGGAAAATTTTACGTGCATAAAGGGTTTTCGTACATTCTCTAGATCTGCAAATTTACCCGCTTTTTATGGAGATGTTAATGTACAACAGTATTCCAGCCTAGAGGAAAAAGTGATTTTAAAGGAATCATCATTGGTTGGCATCTTTGTCTTGAATGTTTCATTATCCATCTATCAGTTTCCCCCAATGTGATGGGGGCTTGTTGTGGTCCTGAAGGGAAGATCCCCTGACTTACCCCTCCCAGGTCCTTCACTTACTTTTCCCCTCTATTTTATGATAGAGGTCAGTGTCATCGACCTCCAAAAATCGAAGGTCATACATACAAAATTTTTTGGCTTCGCCCGAGATGCTGTAAAGTTTAGTTTTGTTTTTTTTACAATAAAATGAAATATGGTTAGTAAAAAAAAAATATCCTTAGGGGCTGAAAAGTGTGGGGGGGGACGTTTAGGTCCACTTGAACTATTATTTAGTCAGACAGTAGTAGGTGTATCAGCCAAATTGAAATCCCATTTCTGTATTAATTAGACTGTTACAAAATTTTTTTGTCGATTAAAAATCATAAAGCAGACGTTTGTGCCAAGATTTTAAAAATTTAGCATTCTTGTAAACCAAAAAATTAATTATCCGGTATTGTTTCCAGCGCAAAAGTTGGTTGTCCGGGTAGAATCAAGCAATGGGGCCCAAGGCTGGTGTTGGGAGTAGAAAACTCTCGAAAATTTATCAAAGGGGTTTAAGGTTTAAATTAAGACTCCCCCAAATGTCTGAGTAACTGGAGTTTTTCCTGGAAGGTTCCGGGGGTCAACGCCCCCGCGGCCCGGTCTGGGACCAGCCGCCGGGGATCAGGCCCGATCAACCGGCTGTTACTGTGGCTGCCGCAAACCCCGTAGAGCCCCAGCCCGGTGGTCAGGAACCGACTTTTGGGGCTTTTCCAGGCCCGCTTGAAATGA
>NC_069465.1:29781038-29838384 GCF_026875155.1 Cherax quadricarinatus | reverse complement strand
TGCCGGGCCTGCGGTTTCCCGAATCCCTTCATAATTTTATTTGTCCCCCCCAAACAGCACTAAAGTTTAAAAAACATTTGTCTCCATTCACTCCTATCAAACAGCTCACGCATCCCGCGGGAAAGCCAAAGCCCTCGACCAAAAACTCCTTTACCCTCCCTCCAACCCTTCCTAGGCCACCCTACCCCCTTCCCCCACTACAGATGATACACTCTTAAAAGTATTCTGTTTCGCCCATTCTCTAAGCCCAAACCACCTCAACACCCTTCCTCACCCCTTGGACAACGTTTTGGTATCCCGCACCTCCTCCTAATTCCAAACTACAAATTCTCTGCATTATTTTCACACCACACATTCCCCTCAGAATACTCTCCACTGCCGCCTTCTCCTCGCTGCAACTTTTCATCCCCACGCTTCACACCCATATAAGGCGTTGGTAAAACATCCCTTAACACCCCCTTTTTGCCTCCAAGGACAAAGTTCTTTTCTCCCAGCTCCAAAGGGCCCCACTCCTTTTTTTCCCCTCATAAAATTCTATGATTCCCCTATTTTTCAAGCCCCATCCGTGAAGTCCACTCCCAAATATCTGAATACTTTCACCCCCTCCATCTCTCCCCCTCCAATTTGTATTCAATTTTTAAACCCCTAATCTTTTTGTTATCCTTAACCTTACTTTTCCCTGTTTTCCCCTTTAATTTTCTTCTTTTGCACACCCTACCAAATTCATCCCCAATCTTGCGCTTCTTTCAGAATCTCCAAGAGCCCCGTTAACAAAAAAGGCTGTGACAACCCCCACTTTGTGTGTGTTTCTTTTCTTTTAACTCCCGCCTCTTGCCAAGACCTCGCATTTACTTTTCTTACAACCCCATCTAAAATTATTAAACAAACCCGGGGACTACACTCCTTGTCTAAGGCCTACTTTTACTGGGGGAAAAAATTTTCCCTCTTTCCTCTACTCTAACTTGACCTCATTCCTCGAAAAATCTTCCTGCTTTCAGTAACCTACCTCCCACACCTCACTTGCAAATTGCCACTTGCCCCCCTTCCCCCCCTGCATTGCCTTTTCCAAATCCATAAAGCACAAAGACCTCTTTAGCCTTATCTAAATCTGTTTATTTTATGTTTCACGTAAAACCTGGTCCACCCCCCCTACCTTTCCTAAAGCCCCTTGTTCACTGCTACCTATTCTCCGTCTTCCTTAATTCTTTCAAATTTTAACTCTCCATCACTTTACCGGGACACTCAACAACTTTTCCCCCCCATATCTTCAGTTGACTGAACATGCTTGTTGCCGTGTGGGTTGATTTGTGGTCTTTGCTATTCTAAGTCATGCTGGATGTAATGAGACTAAGTCCGTCACTTTACGTGTCTGGTATACTCTGATTGATAGTTCAGATAAGTCTTTATAACCATTTTAAGCTTACTTTGTGGTTAAGTCTTAATAACTATTTTAGGTGCATTATTGTTGGTTTACTTAGTACAAAGCTAGACTCAAGAGCCCCCCCCCCAAGTTCATTCTATTCATATCATGTATGGTACGTACCAGAGAAATGTTAGAGTTAAATCTTATTTTGATGTTAATCTCTAACATTTTATTTCACACATTATGTAAAACTCTACTAGTAAAGATTCTAAAGTTTTAGTTTTGTTTTCGTAATTCCGGAATTCTTATTGGAAGTTTTTGTACAAACGTAAACAGGCATTGTTCAACAAGAATGTTACCTGAACACTCTACATACCATTTGGAGAAGGTAAGAAGAGAGTTTTTTACACAAATCCACCATCACTGCCAACAAAACCCCATCTACCTGCCACAATCCACCTCACCTGCCACAAAAACCACCATCACCTGCCACTAAACCAAAACATCACCTGCCACAACAAACCACCAATCACCTGCCACATAAACCAACATCACCTTCCACAAACCACAATTTCCAACTAAACAGCATCATGAAGCTTGCTCACCACACACATAGGTACAGCTAAACCGTCAAGCCGCGCCACGTAAGCCATGCAGGTGTTGCAAGTTAGGTTTTTTCGTTGCAGAGCTTGTAGGCATCAGCTAGTGATTTACACACGACCACTGAATTTAGTGCCACTCTCCCCATCCACTTACTGAGCAGGCTTTTCCCTCCACTGTGTTCCCCTGAAATCTTAAATGTTTTACAAACCTTTATCCCCTAACGTTATTTATATTTATATTATTTTTTGATTTAATAACTTCTTAATTTTTGTTTCTATATTTTTATTTCATGGAGGTGCTTTTGGAGATATATACGCTTAAGTTCTGAAAATTATCGATTTAATATTATCTCCCCAAACCAAGTTTTTTTGTCATTTTTTCAGGAATCGCACATCAACAGCTTTTTATTCTTATTATTTTGATTTTAATTTTCCCATGTTAAGGCATTTATTTTATTATCTTCAAAAATTGTTGTGTTAAGCTCGGCACCCATTTCTAATTGAATGCATCTTCAAAAATAGGTGTCTTTGAGAGCCCGACTTCAGACCGCAATTAAAATGCCTTACATAAAAAAATAACAAATAAGGGAAAAACGCTTTCGAATAGAGATGCGTGTGGTATATTAACATGGAGTGGTCATCCATCCAGAATAGATCAGATAGTATGACTTCACACACAAGACTCCAAGTGATTTCATAAGTTATTCCTTATCTTCTTAACCATCAGGTTCTCAACGTTTTATTCATCATGGTATTCTTAGTGAAGAAGTTTTAATTATGGCAATGAAAGTACTTCTTCCATTATTTGTGAAACTTTCGTCTATCTATAAAACGCTGAATATCAGTAAGCAAAATCTGAAAAAAAAAATGTGAATGATATTAGTGAGGAAGAGCGTTATTTAGATTACATACAAATTCATGGGATTTGGAGTTTTTGGTTGTATGGTCAGCAAAAGCTGCTAACGGACAAAATACACTTACACAATCGTGTAATCACTCTGAATAAAATGGTTAGAAGTACAGGCAGGAATTTGGGATTTTAAGGTTTGTGTGTTATAAAGAAATATTTGAAGTACAATGTTAGTTAAACATCTTTAAATAAAAATCGAAAACATATAGTGCGTGGAAGAGCAGAAATGTGTGTAGAGTGGAGGAGGTGACTTTTTCATTTGAGAGAGGTTAATGTTGCTGCTCTAAGATCTCATTAGGTACTCACTAGTATTCTATAACTTACTATTCTTGAATGAGTCATACATTTCTCTTTCAGTTCTTATGGCAACTTATCTTTTTCTGTATCGATCGCATGATAGAAAGGAAATTACTAATTTTGATTTGAAATGTTGTATCGCAGTAAAATTATCGAGTCCTTTTCGAAATTAGCTAATCCATAATACAGTGTAATCACTATCCATACTATAATTTCAAAAAATGATGGGCTCTGTAATTTAGTTATTCTTCATTAATTGTTATTTCAGAAACTGTCGGCTCCGATATTATGTGCATTCTTTTTATACATTTTTTATGTTAAAGCAACCCCAATTTACACCTTTTCCTAATTAACTTACTCTCTCTGGTCATTTATAATCCTACGAATGTCTTCAGTAAGTTATATGTGATAATGATTCCTCTAAATTTATGTTCACACGCAAGAATATGTAACTCTCGCTACAACAGTGTATCAAACGAGTCAGCAAAGTGCTTACGGACCTCAATAACTTACACAATCCGGGTAGTCACTCTGAAAAAATGCGTAGAAGAAACAGGCAGGAATTTGAGCACGGGTTAAATCAAGCAAAAATGAGTGCACATAAAGCTTGTTTCAAGGGACAAGAGACAGTTGAGGGATTGGTTTCGATCACAAATAAGTCTTCAAAAAACTAATATCTACAGACACTGTTGTGTGGATTCTTCTATATTAGCTTAACAAATATAGCCACACAAACAAAAACAAATGAGTATCCTAGACGCGGAACATTGTTTGTATCACATAGGCGTTTTTCATAGGCAGGGTGAGCTGGAAAAGAGAAAAAAAAACATTACGTTCACTATGACTGTCTTGCAGTGGGCGTGCTGATACTATATGATTATTAAATAAGCTTTACCAATCCCACCATCACATAGAGCAGCAGGGGTGTTTTGCTGTGCCATGCAGATACCATAAGATCTTTCAGTATTTATGGGAAATTAGTGGCTACCTTTGATTTCTTAAATTCCTCAATTGGTGCTCATGTATAATTCGACACACTCAGAATTTTAATGTCAACCAATAACAATTATATATAAATTAATATTTTATCTTTTTTCTAGGCTGGTAATATTCCCAGAAAGTCTGGGATCAGTTAAGGGACCTGAAAGTTACGTCAAAATATAATATTACATTGTGGTTATTTATCAGCAGCTGTTGTCAAAAATTTAGTTATCGTCATGAGTATTTCCGATGATAAACTCTGTATTGATGCATTTATAAATGCATAAATTCAGCTTTCCCGCCACGTTATAAGCCGAATAATTAAAATTAATTGTACAACTAGTTCAAACAAAGCATCCTCATCAGATTCCTATTTAAATAGATTGATTTCCTATATAAAGTTATAGTTTGTGGTTGGATAGGGACTTGTGCTTGATCTATGATGTGTTTATTATTAGTATTAACCAAATAACGAAGACTTTATCGAATAAGGAACTTAAATTGCAACACAAGTAGTAATTCTTGATGTGATCTTATTATATCAAGTAAATTAATTATTTCTTTAAGATTGTCTAAACGATTATTTAAGGGATTTTTTTTGATTAAACCCCGACACGAAAATTCTTTGGAGAAAGTGGAGCTGATATCATTTCAACAAACAGTGAGTTATAATTATTTTTTCATGATGGATTACTTGAGCAATAAACTTATTTGTTAGCTTCTTTGAATATGTTTTAATATTAAAAGTGGTAATATAAAACTTAAATGTTGTTTGATTTTCATTCATTTATAACCGAGTTTCTATTTTATGTAGGTAATGTAATACATTAGAATGGTTACCCAGCTTAAGCCTGTGAGAATTAATTTTTCTGCCTCAGCGAATTGGTACAGCTAAATTTTTCTGATAGCCATTAATAGCTGAGATAAACAAAGAAAAAATTTCTGAAGAGGTTGTTAACAGACATTGTCCAGACCGTTAGGATCTGTTCTTTAAGACTATGGGATAATGTTCGTACAATTCAAAGCCCAGCTAAGTGGAGATTCAATTGGTAGAATTCTTTTATCAGTCCTCAGCCGATCAAGAAAATTATTACAAAATCGAATATCAACTGTTTCATCTCTTTCTCTTGCAACAGGAAGATAAAGTACCACAGAATTTACGAAACAGTATGAGGACTACCAACACTGATGTGAGGAGAAATGACAACTGAAATGGTTACGAATAAACAGCTGTTAATTTCAGATTCCAGTTCCTGGTGACATTAGTGTAGTGTGTGGCCTAGTAGAAGTGATCAATAAATTTGTAATTAGCCGTCTTGGAAAATAAAACACTATTGTAGCGTAATGCGAATTCTATATTGATACGTTTCGCATACAGTTTGTGACTGATAAAGTCCACTTTGTGGGTGAATCGTTGTTAAATAATTATGAAGTATTACTGTATTTGTGGTTATTTTTCCAGCTTGCGGTATTTTGTGCCATTTTTTTTTCCAATTACACACCTTAGATGAGTTTTATGTATGGTTGTTTATATAAGTATAGGCTTATTTTAATGGTTTATTTGGAACGGTGTGTTAAATTCTTCTTTTTATAGACTAATTAGTGTTTTCTTTGCGTATTTATTAGTAGACTGAGGGAACAACGACATTACGTAGTAGACATAATGAGGGAAGGACAAAATATGGGTAATAATATGAAGTAGATCAAAGGGGGGGGGGAGTACCACGCTCCATCACTCACGTCACACTACCACCACTACCATCATATCTACACCATACATCCACTACCTTCACACTTCCACCACTACATACCACTGCCCATCACACTACCATCATACTACCACCACTATATCACATCATACTCTACCACCATACCATCACATTCCATCACATACACCCACACTACACCACTACCATCAAAACTACCACCAGGACTATGGACATTGTACAAATCCTCTTAGATTTCGAAAATGATTAGATAACATGCCATTCATTCAGTATCTGGTTCGGATCATGAAATGCCTCGTTTATAAAGTTGTAGTAAGATCACTAGCTAAAAATTATAGACCAGTAGTCCTAACTTCTTGCATCAATAAAAAATCTTCGAAAGAGTGATGAGACGGAGATTACAAATTTCATGGACCAGCACACCAGATAACCTGAATCTGAATGATTTTAAAGCAGAACGATCATGCCTGTCACAGCTGCTGAACATTTTATGACAGAATTAAGAGTGTTCTAGGACGACCCAAACGAAGGATGTGTTTTTACGATTGTGCAAGACTTTTGGACAAATGCGATAATGGGGTGATAGCGCAAAATGAGGGGCATGGGCATTACGGGGGGAAGGTAGGCAGATGGTTGAATTTTTCGGGTTCCAACACACACAACTCAGAACGAAGTAGTAAACAAAAGCAAGATTCAGCATCAGTGAGTTATAAGAGCTCTGTTCCCAAGGATTGTCCTCGCAACTCTGCTGTTTCTCATCTTATAACTTATTTAGATGAAAACATCCGTCACAGTTTGTAATTAATTTGCAGATGACACCAAAATAAGCTTGAACAGTCGTAGTAGTGACTGTAATGGGGCAAAAAAAAAATAAAGGGGTTTTTTTTTTTTTTCCAGTGGACAGTGAGAACATGACGTTCAGTTGGTGGTAAGTTCAGCTGTTAGGTATGGAAAGGACGAACTCAAGGAGCACTATATACAAAACCACAAGAGGGGTCTACCTGGAGTCTACCTGGAGGGCATTCGGGGAATCAAACGGGCCTCACCCGGCCGGTCCTCGACCAGGCCTCCCGGTGGTTAGGGCCTGATCAACGAGGAAGTTGACGCTGGCCGCACGTAGTCCAAACGTAGAAAACAGCCCGGTGATCCAGGCAGTGACTTTAAGTATTGTTCAGACCCTCTTGAGACAATAGGGGTTCTATGGTATTGCCCCTTATGGCTGGTGGGGGCTTTGATTAGTCTTGGGCCGGTTACTGATTGTGTTTCTCTCAGTGTACCAGAAAAATGGCGCCCTACTTATATGGGGTATGTAGCACCACCTGCCATGTCTTTTGCTGTCGTAGGGAGAGTGTTTCTGTGTGAGATTTAAGTCCTCTACAATCGTTCCAGGTGTAAAATTATGATTATATATCTATCGCTGGGTTCCAGTGCGTACAAGTCAAAGTGTTCCAGGTGTTCCCAGTAATTAAGTGCTTTGATGTGAATATACGCGCAAGTAAAGGTTCTCTATAATTATATAGTTACTGTTATTTTACCTGCTTGAATGAGGATGTTAATGTACAGCAGTATTCCAAGCCTAGAGAGAACAAATGATTTAAAGGTTTCATAACTAGCTTAGCATCTCTTGTCTTGAATGTTTCTCATTATCTCCTATCAGTTTTCGTAGATATGATAGTGGCTTGTTGTGGTCCTTGAAGGTTTGAGATCTTCGGATTTTACCACATCCAGGTCTTTACATTACTTTGCTCAGTTGTGTGATTAGATTTGTGATATATCTGATCTTAGCTATTATGTACCTAGTTTTCCATAACGGAGTAGTTGGAATTTGTTTCATTGAACATCTATTGTTCTCCGTTGTCCATTGAAACTTGCTTATATCATCTGATTTGCGGTGTCCTCATTGGAAGCACTCTCAGGAAAGGGTCACCAAATGAGAACGAAAGGAACACGTTTAAAGACTTGAGAATAATTGTCAGTCTGACTTATCTTTTATATACCATGATTAAGACAAAGATAGACAGCCAGGAGGATGATGGGGTGGGTATCGAGAACTTTCAAAATCAAGGGAAATATGCAGTGGTAACACTCTTCAAATCATAGTGCTCCCTTCATTTAGAATATTGCTCTGCTAATGGCTCTTTCAAAGCAGGAAGAAATATCAGAACTGGAAGAAATACAGACATTCTTATGGCTCAGTTGATCCAGTAAGCACCTAAAATTATGGGAAACACTTAAGTCTTGAACATGTACTCACGATGCAGAGGAGAGAGATACCTATTAATATATTATGAAATTAATCGAGGGCCCTGGTTCCGAATCTGTCAAGCCTAACCAGCATATGTATTGAGAGATATGGGAGGGAAGTGCAAAAATAAACAGGAGTGAGGAAAAGGGATGAGTGGGGACAACACGGGAAAACTGTTTCAAGTCCGGGGCCCAGACAATTTCAACATCTTACAGAAGATAGCAAGAACCCGGCTGAAAAACAAGTTAGAAGCCTTCAAGAGGAAATGGCTGGACAAGCATCTTACCAGGTGCAGTTCAACCGGCTGTGATCGATCTGTGGGGCAGCGGGCCTCAGCAGCAAAGCTGGTGACTAGCTAGCAAGAGAGCCTGGTCCAAGAAAGGCTCGGAGAATAGTGAAACTTGAAAATCTTCAAGGTAAAAGTAAGGAAACCAATACAGTCCACCATACTAAACACCAACACTCTACACATACTACAACCACAAACCCCTCATCACCCATCACCACAACACCCAAACACTCCATCACCACCATCACTACAACCACAACCACTCATCACCACCATCATACCAAACAACACCTCCAACACACCATCACTACAAACCAACTCCTCATACCATCACTCAACCAACCACCCATCACCATCCTACAACACCAACCTCCATCACCATCACTACAACACCCCACACCATCCATCACCCCCTCATAAAACCCCCACCATCCATCACACATCAAAACCACCCAACCATCATCACCATCACTCCACAACACTCATACCACATCCTAAACACAACACACATCACCCATCATACACCACCAACCCTTCACCACCTACCCAACACACCATCCATCAACCATCTACAACAAACCACTCATCACCACCATCATACAACCACCAAACACTCTCACACCTTCACTACAACCAAACACCTCCATACCACCATCACTACAACACCCCACACTCATCACCATCACTACAAACCAACATCCTACCCACATCACTGAACCACCCACCCACCTCCCTCACCAATCACGGCAACACCCAAACACTCATAACATCATACAACCACCAACCACTCAACACACCTCACAAAACCCCCACACCACACCACCACCCTCAACACCAACCACACCATAACCATCCTAACCAAACACCACACCATACACCATCCACTACAAACCACCCAACCACCTCATCACACCATCACTAAACCACCCCAACACTCCTCACCACAACACTTACAAAACCACCCCAACACCTCAACACCACCTCACTACACACCACCCCAACACCTCCAATCACACCATCACTACAACCCCCAACACTCCCAACACCACATACTTCAACCACCCAACACCTCCATACCCATCACTACAACCACCCCAACCACCTCCATCCCCACCATCACTAAACACCCCAACCAACTCCATCACCCCATCACTACAAACACCCACCACTCCATACCATACTACACCACCCAACCACCTCATCACCACCATCATACAACCAACCCAACCACTCATCACCACCATCACTACAGCCACCCAACAACCTCCATCACACCATGACTACAACCACCCCAACACCTCCATACACCATCACTACACCCCCCACCACTCCAATCACCTCCATCACTTCAACACCCAACACTCCATCACTCACCATACTACAAACACCAACACTCCATACCACCATCACTACAAAACACCCAACCTTCAACACCACCATCACTACAACACCCAACACCTATACACATCACTACAACCACCCAACACTCCATCACCACCAAACTACAACACCCACCACCTCATCACACATCACTACCCCACCACAACCACCCTTCATCACCACCATCCTACAACAACCAACCCACCTCCATCACCACATACTACAACCACCCAACACCTCCATCACACATCACTTCAACCACCCACTCCTCCCTCACCACCATCTCTGCAACACCAACCACCCTCACCACATCACACAACCCCCAACCAACTCCATCACACATCACTACAACCACCCAACCACTCCATCACCACCATCACTATAACCACCCCAACCACTCCATCACCACCATCCTGCAACACTCCATCACCACATACTACATCCACCCAACCTCTCCATCACCACCATCACTACAACCACCCCAACCACTCCATCACCACATCACTACAAACCACCCCATCACTCCATCATCCACATCATACAACCACCAACCACTCCATCCCACCTCATACACACCCCAACACCTCCATCACCACATCACTACAACCACCCCAACCACCTCCATCACCCGCATCCTACATACCACCCCACCCAATCCTTCCACCATCACTACACACCCCAACCACCTCATCAACCCATCACTACAACTCCCAACCACCTCCATACACCATCACTAAACAACCAACCATCCATCCCACCATCATACAACCACCCAACACTCATCAACATTCTAAACACCCCAACACCTCCATACCACCATCACTACAACCACCCCAACTCTCCATCACCAATCACTACAACAACCCCAACCACCCCATACCACCTCACTACAACACCCAACCACCTCCATCACACCATCAATAAACACCCCCCAACCACCTCCATCATCACCATCACTACAACCACCATCCACTCCATCACGCATCACTACAACCACCCAAACCACCTTCCATCAACACCATACTACGCCATCCCATGCACTCCATCACCATCATTCACTGCACACCCCAACACTCCATCACCTCCATCTCTGCAACCTCCCCAACCACCTCATCACCACCATCACATCCAACCACCCAACCACCTCATCACCACACACTACAACCACCCAACATCATCACACCATCATCTACAAAACCACCCAACACTCATCACCACACACTGCACCCACCTCCATCACACATCATACAGCACCCAACACTCATCACCACCATCAATGATCACAACCCCTATCACCACCATCATGCAACACCTCTATCCCCACTTACTACAACCACCCAACACTCCATACCACATCACTGCAACCACCTCATCACACATCTACAACCACCAACCCCATCATCACACCTACATTCAACCACCCAAGCACTCAACACCCCCATCCCACTACACCACCCAACCACTCCATCAACATCACTACAACCACCCACCGCCTCCTATCACACATCACTACAACCACCAACCACTCCATCACCACATCACTGCAACACCCCAACCACCTCCATCACACCATCACTACAACACCATACACTCATCACCAACATCACTGAACCACCCCACCACTCCAAACACATCATACAACACCCAAAACACAATCACACACATCCAACCACCCAACCCCTCCATACCCTCCAACCACACCCCCACACCCCACACCCACCCCACCCACCCACCCACAACCCCCCCCTCAAAACACCACCCACCCCCCTCCACACCCATCCTAAACCCAAAATCAACACACACACTACACCACCAACACCACATCCACACAACATACCACCCCCACCCACACCATCAACATACCCTCCCACCATTTACACACGCCCCCCCACATCACCCCACACACCTCACACTCCCCCATCAACACCCCCACCACATCACCCCATCCTTAACACCAACCAACACTCACCACCATACTAAACCACCCCAAACCTCATTCACACTCAAAACACCCCCCCCCACCCAACCCAACATACAACACCCACCCATCACCCCCCCCAAAAAACCCACCAAAACCTCCATCTCCACATCATACAACCACCAACCACTCCATCACCATCACACAACCACCCAACACCTCCCATTCACCACCATCACTACAACCACCCCAACCACCTCATCACCACCATCATACAACACCCCAACCACTCATCACCCCATCACTACAGACCAAACCCCTCCATCACCACCATACTACAACACCCCAACACCTTCATCCACCATCACTACAACCACCCAACCCTCCATCACACCAGCATACAACACCAACCTATCACACCATCACTACAACCACCCAACACCCCATCACCACCATCATACAACACCACCACCTCCATCCACACCAATCATACAACCACCCCAAACTCATACCACATCACAACAAACCACCCAACAACTCAACACCCCTATACATCCCCAAACACCTCCATCAACCATCATACAACACCCAACCCCAACTCACCACATCACTAACAACCCCCAAACACCTCATCACACCATCACTACAACACCCAACACCTCATCACCACCATCACTGCAACCACCCAACCATCATCCCACCATCTCTGCAAACCACCCCAACCACCTCATCACACCATCACTACAACCACCCAACCACCTCATCAACTACACTAAACCACCCAACCACCTCCATCCCACCATCACTACAAATACCACCCCAACCACCTCCATCACCACCATCACTGAAACACCTCCCATCACACCATCACTACAACCACCATCCCCTCCATACCACCATCACTACAACCACCCCATCACCTTCCATCACCACCATCACTACAACCACCCCAAACCACCTCCATCACCACATCATACAACCACCCCACCACTCCATCACACATCACTACAAACAACCCCACCACCTCCATCACCCATCATACAAACCACCCCAACCACCTCCATCACCACCATCCACTACAACCACCCAACCACGCCATCACAGCATCACTACAACCACCCAACCACCTCCTCAACACTATCATACAACCACCCAACACTCCATCACACATCTCTACAACACCCCAACCACCTCATACACCATCACTTACAACCACCCCAACCAACATCACCACCATCACTACAACCACCCCAACCACTCATCACCACCATCACTACAACCACCCAACCACCTCATCACCACATCCTACAACCACCCACACCTCCATCCCACCATCATAAACCACCCAACACCTCCATCATACCATCACTACAACACCCACCACCTTCATCACCACCATCACTACAAACACCCAACCACCTCCATCACCTCATCCTACAACCACCCAACCGCCTCCTCCCACATCACTTGCAACCACCAACCGCCTCCATCAACACCGATCACTACAACCCACCAACACCTCCATCACCACCATCACTGCACCACCCAAACACCTCCATCACCTCCATCACTACAACCACCCCATCACCTCCATCACCACCATCACTATAAAACACCCACACTGCATCACCCCCAACATCACTACAACACCCCACCACCTCATCACCATACTACAACCAACCCTTACACCTCTCACCAACCTATAAACCACCAACCACTCCATCACCACATCATACAACACCCCAACCACCTCATCCCACCATCACTGCAACCGCCAACACCTCCATAACCATCATACAACACAACACTCACCACCACCATCACTCAACCACCAACACCACATCACCCAATCATAAACCACCCCCAACCACCTCCCATCACCACCATCACTACAACCGCCCAAACCACCCCATCACCACATCACTCAACACCCCAACCACTCCTCATCACCATCCACTACAAAACACCCAAACACTCTCAAACCATCACTAAACACCAACACCTCCTCACCACTCATAACAACCACCAACGCCTCATCACCACCATCATGCACCACCCGAAACCACCTCCATCACCCATCACTACAACCACCCAAACCTCCAACACCTCCATCACTACAACCACCCAAGCCCACCTCCCTCACCATCACCAAACACCAACCGCCTCCATCACCACCTCATACAACACCCCAACACACCTTCCACCATCACCCAAACCAAACTCCTCCCTCACCACATACTACAACCACCCAACACCTCATCCCACATACTGCAACACCCAACACCTCCATCACACCTCACCACAACCACCCAAACACCCTCACCCATCACTACACACCCAACCCTCCATCAACCACCATACTACAACCACCAACACCCCATCCCACCCATCACTACACACTAACCACCTCATCACACCCATCACTACACGCCCAACACCCCATCACCAATCACTACAACCATCACACCTCCATAACCATATACAACCACCAAACACTCCATCACCCCATCACTACAAACACCAACACTCATCACACATCCCACACCACCCACTCACCTCCACACACTAAACACTCCAACATATACCACCTCACAAACACCCCAACGCCCTCCATCACCCATACTACAACCACCCAACCACTCCTATCACCACCATCACTAAACACCTCATCACACCATCACTGCAACCACCAACCACCTATCACTCTACTACACCACCCAACACTCCATACACCATCACTACAACCACCCAAACACTCCATCACACCATCCCTAAACCACCCCAACACCTCCATCACACCATCACTAAACACCCTACACTCCTCACCACCATCACTTACAAACACCTCCTTCACCACTCACTACAACACCCCAACACCTCCCTCACCCATCACTCAACCACCCCAACCACCTCCATCACCACCATTCCCTAAACCCCCCAACCACCCCCATCACCCCCATTCACTCAAACCACCCTAACCACCTCCATCACACATCACTACAACACCCCAACACCTCATCCCCACCATCACTACAACCACCCAACCACCCCATCACCTCCATCTACACACCCAAACTCCATCCCACCATCACTTGCAACCACCAACCACTATCACCACCATCATACAAACACCCCACACTCCATCACACCATCACTACAACCACCCCCCCCAAACCACCTCCATCACCCACCATCACTAAAACACCCAACACCCCCATCACCCACCATCACTAAACCACCCCAACCACTCCATCACACCTTCATTACAACCACCCTAAACCACCTCCATCACCACCATCACTACAACCACCCCAACCACTCATCACCACCATACTACAACCACCCAACCCTCCATCACCACATCATCATCAGGGCCTTCACACCACACCACACCACCACCGGTGGAAATAAATGGTATAAATTACGACTCAATGGAAAAAATAAACACATAAAGAATAATGTGAAAAATTGTTCTATAAAGGAATCACATTATATGTTTATGAGTTTTTTTTTCCATTACCATCACAACCACACCATCACAACCACACCATCACAACACCACATCACAACCACCACACCCAACAAACCACCACAACCCCCCCACCACAATCACTCCCACTAACACCAACATACCATCCACAACTACTACCATCCCAACTATAATTCACAACTTATAACTCACACATACATACAACTCCATCACAACATCTCCATCACAACCACTACCATCACTACTACCGTCCCAATGCTATCATACACCCACTTCCATACCAACTACCATACAACCATACCATAAACCACTACCATCAAAACCACTGCCATCAACCATACCATCAAACACTACCATCACAACACTAACATCACAACCACTAACATTCACAACCACTAAATCACAACTACACCATCACAATACACCTCACAACCACCCATCACAACCACCACCATCACAACTAACCACAATCATACACCACCATCACAACTACCAATCACCAAAATTACCACCATACAACACCACCATCACAATTCCACCATCACAATACCCATCACAATTTACCACCATCACAACCACACCATCACAACTACAACCATCACAATTACACCATCACAACCAACATCACAACACTCATCCAACTACACCAACATAACACCATCACCACACCACATCACTACACCACCATCAAAACCATCCCATCACAGCACCACATTACAACCCCCATCAAAAACCATCACCCATCACAACCACCAGCACAAACACCACCCACTACAATCACCATCACCACCTCAACCACACCACAACCACCACCATCAAACCATCACAACTCATCACCACAACACCATCACAACACCACACCACAACCACATCCAACCACCACCACTACAATCACCATCACCATCCTCAGCCACCTCCACAACCAACACCACCACAACACCACCATCACAACCAATCACAACACCATCACCACAACCACCATCACAACACCACCATCACACCACCATCATTACAACCACCACCATTCACAACCCCACCATCACAACCACCCCATCACAACAATACCATCACAGGCCACCTCCATCACAACCACCTCCATCACTGCCACACCATCACAACCACACCATCACAACCACACCATCACACACCCCGAAACCACTACGAGCTTCTTGCGTTCTTTATATTGAAAATTATTTAAAAATTTATTATTTCTGCTAACCGCAGCTGAGACAGAAATTTTGGAAAATAAAGTTGCAAATTTAAACTCAGTCGTCCATCCACTGGAAGGTTTTATGCTAAAAAATATAACTGATAATTTTTCAAGCTGAAAGCGACACTTCTCGGCCACAATTCCCGTAGGAGAAGTTTTATATCCGTGATATTATATTGAAAATACAAATTCCATTTCACTCTTAAGGATCAATTTAAGAAATGAAAACTTGAATAACTCGACATAAATAAATGTTATACAAGTGGCTAGAGCGACAGATGGAAATGAAATACTAGTGGCTAGAGGGTCAGACTGGAAAGAAATACAAGTGGCTAGAGGACAGATGGAAATGAAATACAAGTGGCTAGAGGACAGATGGAAATTATATACAAGTGGCTAGAGACAGAAGCGAAATGAAAATACAAGTGGCTAGAGGAATTCATGCTTAATTTTTTATTCAAGTAAGACGTGGGCAGTATACTGCTGCTGTGTTCCTCCATCTGTATCGATAAGTAGTTCATGTTGCAACTGTTACATGCTTGATTCCGAAACGGTTCGCCTTCGGAGGTCTTCTTTACCACGAATGCCCAAAGCAGCTGAAGACTGAGGGATGACCCACTCAAAACTCGTCTTCCAGTGTGGAGACTTTATTACATCATCTTGACATCATACAAGCCAACCACGTTACCAAAAACCCTCACCACAAAACTCACCACTCCTACAAAAATGTCACGGGGTTTCACAAAACCACCATCCACTGCCAACAAATAATTACGAGTATGGCATACCCGTTACATTTAATAATAGGTATCCTCTTTATTTTACAAGATGCATTGTTAAGTTAATATAATGCTGTTTTGTATTATGTTTTGTTAGGCTTTAATTATTCTTATTTCATGTGTGGGAAACCACTAGGTTTTAAGGTGCCGGTTAGCATTTTCAGGTACTGAGGTCTCCCTCAGTCACGTGACCAACCTGAGTCGGCTTACATCAGTGGTACGTGAGTAGGTTCTCCACCCTTGCTCTGATATCTTTACAGCACTTGCTGAGAGAAGGTCCTTCACTCACTTGACTAGAACTCCAACTTCTAGTCCGGGCTTGCTATAGCCAAGGGAGCATATCCTACTCAGTTATTCATTGACCTCTCATAGAGGACATGTCAAGTTCTCGGACATGTTCAAGTACTCGATTCCCTTTCTTAATTGTCACTTTCGAGTTATTTATTCTATAGCGATTATCTTCAGTTGACTGAACATGCTTGTTGCCGTGTGGGTTGATTTGTGGTCTTTGCTATTCTAAGTCATGCTGGATGTAATGAGACTAAGTCCGTCACTTTACGTGTCTGGTATACTCTGATTGATAGTTCAGATAAGTCTTTATAACCATTTTAAGCTTACTTTGTGGTTAAGTCTTAATAACTATTTTAGGTGCATTATTGTTGGTTTACTTAGTACAAAGCTAGACTCAAGAGCCCCCCCCCCAAGTTCATTCTATTCATATCATGTATGGTACGTACCAGAGAAATGTTAGAGTTAAATCTTATTTTGATGTTAATCTCTAACATTTTATTTCACACATTATGTAAAACTCTACTAGTAAAGATTCTAAAGTTTTAGTTTTGTTTTCGTAATTCCGGAATTCTTATTGGAAGTTTTTGTACAAACGTAAACAGGCATTGTTCAACAAGAATGTTACCTGAACACTCTACATACCATTTGGAGAAGGTAAGAAGAGAGTTTTTTACACAAATCCACCATCACTGCCAACAAAACCCCATCTACCTGCCACAATCCACCTCACCTGCCACAAAAACCACCATCACCTGCCACTAAACCAAAACATCACCTGCCACAACAAACCACCAATCACCTGCCACATAAACCAACATCACCTTCCACAAACCACAATTTCCAACTAAACAGCATCATGAAGCTTGCTCACCACACACATAGGTACAGCTAAACCGTCAAGCCGCGCCACGTAAGCCATGCAGGTGTTGCAAGTTAGGTTTTTTCGTTGCAGAGCTTGTAGGCATCAGCTAGTGATTTACACACGACCACTGAATTTAGTGCCACTCTCCCCATCCACTTACTGAGCAGGCTTTTCCCTCCACTGTGTTCCCCTGAAATCTTAAATGTTTTACAAACCTTTATCCCCTAACGTTATTTATATTTATATTATTTTTTGATTTAATAACTTCTTAATTTTTGTTTCTATATTTTTATTTCATGGAGGTGCTTTTGGAGATATATACGCTTAAGTTCTGAAAATTATCGATTTAATATTATCTCCCCAAACCAAGTTTTTTTGTCATTTTTTCAGGAATCGCACATCAACAGCTTTTTATTCTTATTATTTTGATTTTAATTTTCCCATGTTAAGGCATTTATTTTATTATCTTCAAAAATTGTTGTGTTAAGCTCGGCACCCATTTCTAATTGAATGCATCTTCAAAAATAGGTGTCTTTGAGAGCCCGACTTCAGACCGCAATTAAAATGCCTTACATAAAAAAATAACAAATAAGGGAAAAACGCTTTCGAATAGAGATGCGTGTGGTATATTAACATGGAGTGGTCATCCATCCAGAATAGATCAGATAGTATGACTTCACACACAAGACTCCAAGTGATTTCATAAGTTATTCCTTATCTTCTTAACCATCAGGTTCTCAACGTTTTATTCATCATGGTATTCTTAGTGAAGAAGTTTTAATTATGGCAATGAAAGTACTTCTTCCATTATTTGTGAAACTTTCGTCTATCTATAAAACGCTGAATATCAGTAAGCAAAATCTGAAAAAAAAAATGTGAATGATATTAGTGAGGAAGAGCGTTATTTAGATTACATACAAATTCATGGGATTTGGAGTTTTTGGTTGTATGGTCAGCAAAAGCTGCTAACGGACAAAATACACTTACACAATCGTGTAATCACTCTGAATAAAATGGTTAGAAGTACAGGCAGGAATTTGGGATTTTAAGGTTTGTGTGTTATAAAGAAATATTTGAAGTACAATGTTAGTTAAACATCTTTAAATAAAAATCGAAAACATATAGTGCGTGGAAGAGCAGAAATGTGTGTAGAGTGGAGGAGGTGACTTTTTCATTTGAGAGAGGTTAATGTTGCTGCTCTAAGATCTCATTAGGTACTCACTAGTATTCTATAACTTACTATTCTTGAATGAGTCATACATTTCTCTTTCAGTTCTTATGGCAACTTATCTTTTTCTGTATCGATCGCATGATAGAAAGGAAATTACTAATTTTGATTTGAAATGTTGTATCGCAGTAAAATTATCGAGTCCTTTTCGAAATTAGCTAATCCATAATACAGTGTAATCACTATCCATACTATAATTTCAAAAAATGATGGGCTCTGTAATTTAGTTATTCTTCATTAATTGTTATTTCAGAAACTGTCGGCTCCGATATTATGTGCATTCTTTTTATACATTTTTTATGTTAAAGCAACCCCAATTTACACCTTTTCCTAATTAACTTACTCTCTCTGGTCATTTATAATCCTACGAATGTCTTCAGTAAGTTATATGTGATAATGATTCCTCTAAATTTATGTTCACACGCAAGAATATGTAACTCTCGCTACAACAGTGTATCAAACGAGTCAGCAAAGTGCTTACGGACCTCAATAACTTACACAATCCGGGTAGTCACTCTGAAAAAATGCGTAGAAGAAACAGGCAGGAATTTGAGCACGGGTTAAATCAAGCAAAAATGAGTGCACATAAAGCTTGTTTCAAGGGACAAGAGACAGTTGAGGGATTGGTTTCGATCACAAATAAGTCTTCAAAAAACTAATATCTACAGACACTGTTGTGTGGATTCTTCTATATTAGCTTAACAAATATAGCCACACAAACAAAAACAAATGAGTATCCTAGACGCGGAACATTGTTTGTATCACATAGGCGTTTTTCATAGGCAGGGTGAGCTGGAAAAGAGAAAAAAAAACATTACGTTCACTATGACTGTCTTGCAGTGGGCGTGCTGATACTATATGATTATTAAATAAGCTTTACCAATCCCACCATCACATAGAGCAGCAGGGGTGTTTTGCTGTGCCATGCAGATACCATAAGATCTTTCAGTATTTATGGGAAATTAGTGGCTACCTTTGATTTCTTAAATTCCTCAATTGGTGCTCATGTATAATTCGACACACTCAGAATTTTAATGTCAACCAATAACAATTATATATAAATTAATATTTTATCTTTTTTCTAGGCTGGTAATATTCCCAGAAAGTCTGGGATCAGTTAAGGGACCTGAAAGTTACGTCAAAATATAATATTACATTGTGGTTATTTATCAGCAGCTGTTGTCAAAAATTTAGTTATCGTCATGAGTATTTCCGATGATAAACTCTGTATTGATGCATTTATAAATGCATAAATTCAGCTTTCCCGCCACGTTATAAGCCGAATAATTAAAATTAATTGTACAACTAGTTCAAACAAAGCATCCTCATCAGATTCCTATTTAAATAGATTGATTTCCTATATAAAGTTATAGTTTGTGGTTGGATAGGGACTTGTGCTTGATCTATGATGTGTTTATTATTAGTATTAACCAAATAACGAAGACTTTATCGAATAAGGAACTTAAATTGCAACACAAGTAGTAATTCTTGATGTGATCTTATTATATCAAGTAAATTAATTATTTCTTTAAGATTGTCTAAACGATTATTTAAGGGATTTTTTTTGATTAAACCCCGACACGAAAATTCTTTGGAGAAAGTGGAGCTGATATCATTTCAACAAACAGTGAGTTATAATTATTTTTTCATGATGGATTACTTGAGCAATAAACTTATTTGTTAGCTTCTTTGAATATGTTTTAATATTAAAAGTGGTAATATAAAACTTAAATGTTGTTTGATTTTCATTCATTTATAACCGAGTTTCTATTTTATGTAGGTAATGTAATACATTAGAATGGTTACCCAGCTTAAGCCTGTGAGAATTAATTTTTCTGCCTCAGCGAATTGGTACAGCTAAATTTTTCTGATAGCCATTAATAGCTGAGATAAACAAAGAAAAAATTTCTGAAGAGGTTGTTAACAGACATTGTCCAGACCGTTAGGATCTGTTCTTTAAGACTATGGGATAATGTTCGTACAATTCAAAGCCCAGCTAAGTGGAGATTCAATTGGTAGAATTCTTTTATCAGTCCTCAGCCGATCAAGAAAATTATTACAAAATCGAATATCAACTGTTTCATCTCTTTCTCTTGCAACAGGAAGATAAAGTACCACAGAATTTACGAAACAGTATGAGGACTACCAACACTGATGTGAGGAGAAATGACAACTGAAATGGTTACGAATAAACAGCTGTTAATTTCAGATTCCAGTTCCTGGTGACATTAGTGTAGTGTGTGGCCTAGTAGAAGTGATCAATAAATTTGTAATTAGCCGTCTTGGAAAATAAAACACTATTGTAGCGTAATGCGAATTCTATATTGATACGTTTCGCATACAGTTTGTGACTGATAAAGTCCACTTTGTGGGTGAATCGTTGTTAAATAATTATGAAGTATTACTGTATTTGTGGTTATTTTTCCAGCTTGCGGTATTTTGTGCCATTTTTTTTTCCAATTACACACCTTAGATGAGTTTTATGTATGGTTGTTTATATAAGTATAGGCTTATTTTAATGGTTTATTTGGAACGGTGTGTTAAATTCTTCTTTTTATAGACTAATTAGTGTTTTCTTTGCGTATTTATTAGTAGACTGAGGGAACAACGACATTACGTAGTAGACATAATGAGGGAAGGACAAAATATGGGTAATAATATGAAGTAGATCAAAGGGGGGGGGGAGTACCACGCTCCATCACTCACGTCACACTACCACCACTACCATCATATCTACACCATACATCCACTACCTTCACACTTCCACCACTACATACCACTGCCCATCACACTACCATCATACTACCACCACTATATCACATCATACTCTACCACCATACCATCACATTCCATCACATACACCCACACTACACCACTACCATCAAAACTACCACCAGGACTATGGACATTGTACAAATCCTCTTAGATTTCGAAAATGATTAGATAACATGCCATTCATTCAGTATCTGGTTCGGATCATGAAATGCCTCGTTTATAAAGTTGTAGTAAGATCACTAGCTAAAAATTATAGACCAGTAGTCCTAACTTCTTGCATCAATAAAAAATCTTCGAAAGAGTGATGAGACGGAGATTACAAATTTCATGGACCAGCACACCAGATAACCTGAATCTGAATGATTTTAAAGCAGAACGATCATGCCTGTCACAGCTGCTGAACATTTTATGACAGAATTAAGAGTGTTCTAGGACGACCCAAACGAAGGATGTGTTTTTACGATTGTGCAAGACTTTTGGACAAATGCGATAATGGGGTGATAGCGCAAAATGAGGGGCATGGGCATTACGGGGGGAAGGTAGGCAGATGGTTGAATTTTTCGGGTTCCAACACACACAACTCAGAACGAAGTAGTAAACAAAAGCAAGATTCAGCATCAGTGAGTTATAAGAGCTCTGTTCCCAAGGATTGTCCTCGCAACTCTGCTGTTTCTCATCTTATAACTTATTTAGATGAAAACATCCGTCACAGTTTGTAATTAATTTGCAGATGACACCAAAATAAGCTTGAACAGTCGTAGTAGTGACTGTAATGGGGCAAAAAAAAAATAAAGGGGTTTTTTTTTTTTTTCCAGTGGACAGTGAGAACATGACGTTCAGTTGGTGGTAAGTTCAGCTGTTAGGTATGGAAAGGACGAACTCAAGGAGCACTATATACAAAACCACAAGAGGGGTCTACCTGGAGTCTACCTGGAGGGCATTCGGGGAATCAAACGGGCCTCACCCGGCCGGTCCTCGACCAGGCCTCCCGGTGGTTAGGGCCTGATCAACGAGGAAGTTGACGCTGGCCGCACGTAGTCCAAACGTAGAAAACAGCCCGGTGATCCAGGCAGTGACTTTAAGTATTGTTCAGACCCTCTTGAGACAATAGGGGTTCTATGGTATTGCCCCTTATGGCTGGTGGGGGCTTTGATTAGTCTTGGGCCGGTTACTGATTGTGTTTCTCTCAGTGTACCAGAAAAATGGCGCCCTACTTATATGGGGTATGTAGCACCACCTGCCATGTCTTTTGCTGTCGTAGGGAGAGTGTTTCTGTGTGAGATTTAAGTCCTCTACAATCGTTCCAGGTGTAAAATTATGATTATATATCTATCGCTGGGTTCCAGTGCGTACAAGTCAAAGTGTTCCAGGTGTTCCCAGTAATTAAGTGCTTTGATGTGAATATACGCGCAAGTAAAGGTTCTCTATAATTATATAGTTACTGTTATTTTACCTGCTTGAATGAGGATGTTAATGTACAGCAGTATTCCAAGCCTAGAGAGAACAAATGATTTAAAGGTTTCATAACTAGCTTAGCATCTCTTGTCTTGAATGTTTCTCATTATCTCCTATCAGTTTTCGTAGATATGATAGTGGCTTGTTGTGGTCCTTGAAGGTTTGAGATCTTCGGATTTTACCACATCCAGGTCTTTACATTACTTTGCTCAGTTGTGTGATTAGATTTGTGATATATCTGATCTTAGCTATTATGTACCTAGTTTTCCATAACGGAGTAGTTGGAATTTGTTTCATTGAACATCTATTGTTCTCCGTTGTCCATTGAAACTTGCTTATATCATCTGATTTGCGGTGTCCTCATTGGAAGCACTCTCAGGAAAGGGTCACCAAATGAGAACGAAAGGAACACGTTTAAAGACTTGAGAATAATTGTCAGTCTGACTTATCTTTTATATACCATGATTAAGACAAAGATAGACAGCCAGGAGGATGATGGGGTGGGTATCGAGAACTTTCAAAATCAAGGGAAATATGCAGTGGTAACACTCTTCAAATCATAGTGCTCCCTTCATTTAGAATATTGCTCTGCTAATGGCTCTTTCAAAGCAGGAAGAAATATCAGAACTGGAAGAAATACAGACATTCTTATGGCTCAGTTGATCCAGTAAGCACCTAAAATTATGGGAAACACTTAAGTCTTGAACATGTACTCACGATGCAGAGGAGAGAGATACCTATTAATATATTATGAAATTAATCGAGGGCCCTGGTTCCGAATCTGTCAAGCCTAACCAGCATATGTATTGAGAGATATGGGAGGGAAGTGCAAAAATAAACAGGAGTGAGGAAAAGGGATGAGTGGGGACAACACGGGAAAACTGTTTCAAGTCCGGGGCCCAGACAATTTCAACATCTTACAGAAGATAGCAAGAACCCGGCTGAAAAACAAGTTAGAAGCCTTCAAGAGGAAATGGCTGGACAAGCATCTTACCAGGTGCAGTTCAACCGGCTGTGATCGATCTGTGGGGCAGCGGGCCTCAGCAGCAAAGCTGGTGACTAGCTAGCAAGAGAGCCTGGTCCAAGAAAGGCTCGGAGAATAGTGAAACTTGAAAATCTTCAAGGTAAAAGTAAGGAAACCAATACAGTCCACCATACTAAACACCAACACTCTACACATACTACAACCACAAACCCCTCATCACCCATCACCACAACACCCAAACACTCCATCACCACCATCACTACAACCACAACCACTCATCACCACCATCATACCAAACAACACCTCCAACACACCATCACTACAAACCAACTCCTCATACCATCACTCAACCAACCACCCATCACCATCCTACAACACCAACCTCCATCACCATCACTACAACACCCCACACCATCCATCACCCCCTCATAAAACCCCCACCATCCATCACACATCAAAACCACCCAACCATCATCACCATCACTCCACAACACTCATACCACATCCTAAACACAACACACATCACCCATCATACACCACCAACCCTTCACCACCTACCCAACACACCATCCATCAACCATCTACAACAAACCACTCATCACCACCATCATACAACCACCAAACACTCTCACACCTTCACTACAACCAAACACCTCCATACCACCATCACTACAACACCCCACACTCATCACCATCACTACAAACCAACATCCTACCCACATCACTGAACCACCCACCCACCTCCCTCACCAATCACGGCAACACCCAAACACTCATAACATCATACAACCACCAACCACTCAACACACCTCACAAAACCCCCACACCACACCACCACCCTCAACACCAACCACACCATAACCATCCTAACCAAACACCACACCATACACCATCCACTACAAACCACCCAACCACCTCATCACACCATCACTAAACCACCCCAACACTCCTCACCACAACACTTACAAAACCACCCCAACACCTCAACACCACCTCACTACACACCACCCCAACACCTCCAATCACACCATCACTACAACCCCCAACACTCCCAACACCACATACTTCAACCACCCAACACCTCCATACCCATCACTACAACCACCCCAACCACCTCCATCCCCACCATCACTAAACACCCCAACCAACTCCATCACCCCATCACTACAAACACCCACCACTCCATACCATACTACACCACCCAACCACCTCATCACCACCATCATACAACCAACCCAACCACTCATCACCACCATCACTACAGCCACCCAACAACCTCCATCACACCATGACTACAACCACCCCAACACCTCCATACACCATCACTACACCCCCCACCACTCCAATCACCTCCATCACTTCAACACCCAACACTCCATCACTCACCATACTACAAACACCAACACTCCATACCACCATCACTACAAAACACCCAACCTTCAACACCACCATCACTACAACACCCAACACCTATACACATCACTACAACCACCCAACACTCCATCACCACCAAACTACAACACCCACCACCTCATCACACATCACTACCCCACCACAACCACCCTTCATCACCACCATCCTACAACAACCAACCCACCTCCATCACCACATACTACAACCACCCAACACCTCCATCACACATCACTTCAACCACCCACTCCTCCCTCACCACCATCTCTGCAACACCAACCACCCTCACCACATCACACAACCCCCAACCAACTCCATCACACATCACTACAACCACCCAACCACTCCATCACCACCATCACTATAACCACCCCAACCACTCCATCACCACCATCCTGCAACACTCCATCACCACATACTACATCCACCCAACCTCTCCATCACCACCATCACTACAACCACCCCAACCACTCCATCACCACATCACTACAAACCACCCCATCACTCCATCATCCACATCATACAACCACCAACCACTCCATCCCACCTCATACACACCCCAACACCTCCATCACCACATCACTACAACCACCCCAACCACCTCCATCACCCGCATCCTACATACCACCCCACCCAATCCTTCCACCATCACTACACACCCCAACCACCTCATCAACCCATCACTACAACTCCCAACCACCTCCATACACCATCACTAAACAACCAACCATCCATCCCACCATCATACAACCACCCAACACTCATCAACATTCTAAACACCCCAACACCTCCATACCACCATCACTACAACCACCCCAACTCTCCATCACCAATCACTACAACAACCCCAACCACCCCATACCACCTCACTACAACACCCAACCACCTCCATCACACCATCAATAAACACCCCCCAACCACCTCCATCATCACCATCACTACAACCACCATCCACTCCATCACGCATCACTACAACCACCCAAACCACCTTCCATCAACACCATACTACGCCATCCCATGCACTCCATCACCATCATTCACTGCACACCCCAACACTCCATCACCTCCATCTCTGCAACCTCCCCAACCACCTCATCACCACCATCACATCCAACCACCCAACCACCTCATCACCACACACTACAACCACCCAACATCATCACACCATCATCTACAAAACCACCCAACACTCATCACCACACACTGCACCCACCTCCATCACACATCATACAGCACCCAACACTCATCACCACCATCAATGATCACAACCCCTATCACCACCATCATGCAACACCTCTATCCCCACTTACTACAACCACCCAACACTCCATACCACATCACTGCAACCACCTCATCACACATCTACAACCACCAACCCCATCATCACACCTACATTCAACCACCCAAGCACTCAACACCCCCATCCCACTACACCACCCAACCACTCCATCAACATCACTACAACCACCCACCGCCTCCTATCACACATCACTACAACCACCAACCACTCCATCACCACATCACTGCAACACCCCAACCACCTCCATCACACCATCACTACAACACCATACACTCATCACCAACATCACTGAACCACCCCACCACTCCAAACACATCATACAACACCCAAAACACAATCACACACATCCAACCACCCAACCCCTCCATACCCTCCAACCACACCCCCACACCCCACACCCACCCCACCCACCCACCCACAACCCCCCCCTCAAAACACCACCCACCCCCCTCCACACCCATCCTAAACCCAAAATCAACACACACACTACACCACCAACACCACATCCACACAACATACCACCCCCACCCACACCATCAACATACCCTCCCACCATTTACACACGCCCCCCCACATCACCCCACACACCTCACACTCCCCCATCAACACCCCCACCACATCACCCCATCCTTAACACCAACCAACACTCACCACCATACTAAACCACCCCAAACCTCATTCACACTCAAAACACCCCCCCCCACCCAACCCAACATACAACACCCACCCATCACCCCCCCCAAAAAACCCACCAAAACCTCCATCTCCACATCATACAACCACCAACCACTCCATCACCATCACACAACCACCCAACACCTCCCATTCACCACCATCACTACAACCACCCCAACCACCTCATCACCACCATCATACAACACCCCAACCACTCATCACCCCATCACTACAGACCAAACCCCTCCATCACCACCATACTACAACACCCCAACACCTTCATCCACCATCACTACAACCACCCAACCCTCCATCACACCAGCATACAACACCAACCTATCACACCATCACTACAACCACCCAACACCCCATCACCACCATCATACAACACCACCACCTCCATCCACACCAATCATACAACCACCCCAAACTCATACCACATCACAACAAACCACCCAACAACTCAACACCCCTATACATCCCCAAACACCTCCATCAACCATCATACAACACCCAACCCCAACTCACCACATCACTAACAACCCCCAAACACCTCATCACACCATCACTACAACACCCAACACCTCATCACCACCATCACTGCAACCACCCAACCATCATCCCACCATCTCTGCAAACCACCCCAACCACCTCATCACACCATCACTACAACCACCCAACCACCTCATCAACTACACTAAACCACCCAACCACCTCCATCCCACCATCACTACAAATACCACCCCAACCACCTCCATCACCACCATCACTGAAACACCTCCCATCACACCATCACTACAACCACCATCCCCTCCATACCACCATCACTACAACCACCCCATCACCTTCCATCACCACCATCACTACAACCACCCCAAACCACCTCCATCACCACATCATACAACCACCCCACCACTCCATCACACATCACTACAAACAACCCCACCACCTCCATCACCCATCATACAAACCACCCCAACCACCTCCATCACCACCATCCACTACAACCACCCAACCACGCCATCACAGCATCACTACAACCACCCAACCACCTCCTCAACACTATCATACAACCACCCAACACTCCATCACACATCTCTACAACACCCCAACCACCTCATACACCATCACTTACAACCACCCCAACCAACATCACCACCATCACTACAACCACCCCAACCACTCATCACCACCATCACTACAACCACCCAACCACCTCATCACCACATCCTACAACCACCCACACCTCCATCCCACCATCATAAACCACCCAACACCTCCATCATACCATCACTACAACACCCACCACCTTCATCACCACCATCACTACAAACACCCAACCACCTCCATCACCTCATCCTACAACCACCCAACCGCCTCCTCCCACATCACTTGCAACCACCAACCGCCTCCATCAACACCGATCACTACAACCCACCAACACCTCCATCACCACCATCACTGCACCACCCAAACACCTCCATCACCTCCATCACTACAACCACCCCATCACCTCCATCACCACCATCACTATAAAACACCCACACTGCATCACCCCCAACATCACTACAACACCCCACCACCTCATCACCATACTACAACCAACCCTTACACCTCTCACCAACCTATAAACCACCAACCACTCCATCACCACATCATACAACACCCCAACCACCTCATCCCACCATCACTGCAACCGCCAACACCTCCATAACCATCATACAACACAACACTCACCACCACCATCACTCAACCACCAACACCACATCACCCAATCATAAACCACCCCCAACCACCTCCCATCACCACCATCACTACAACCGCCCAAACCACCCCATCACCACATCACTCAACACCCCAACCACTCCTCATCACCATCCACTACAAAACACCCAAACACTCTCAAACCATCACTAAACACCAACACCTCCTCACCACTCATAACAACCACCAACGCCTCATCACCACCATCATGCACCACCCGAAACCACCTCCATCACCCATCACTACAACCACCCAAACCTCCAACACCTCCATCACTACAACCACCCAAGCCCACCTCCCTCACCATCACCAAACACCAACCGCCTCCATCACCACCTCATACAACACCCCAACACACCTTCCACCATCACCCAAACCAAACTCCTCCCTCACCACATACTACAACCACCCAACACCTCATCCCACATACTGCAACACCCAACACCTCCATCACACCTCACCACAACCACCCAAACACCCTCACCCATCACTACACACCCAACCCTCCATCAACCACCATACTACAACCACCAACACCCCATCCCACCCATCACTACACACTAACCACCTCATCACACCCATCACTACACGCCCAACACCCCATCACCAATCACTACAACCATCACACCTCCATAACCATATACAACCACCAAACACTCCATCACCCCATCACTACAAACACCAACACTCATCACACATCCCACACCACCCACTCACCTCCACACACTAAACACTCCAACATATACCACCTCACAAACACCCCAACGCCCTCCATCACCCATACTACAACCACCCAACCACTCCTATCACCACCATCACTAAACACCTCATCACACCATCACTGCAACCACCAACCACCTATCACTCTACTACACCACCCAACACTCCATACACCATCACTACAACCACCCAAACACTCCATCACACCATCCCTAAACCACCCCAACACCTCCATCACACCATCACTAAACACCCTACACTCCTCACCACCATCACTTACAAACACCTCCTTCACCACTCACTACAACACCCCAACACCTCCCTCACCCATCACTCAACCACCCCAACCACCTCCATCACCACCATTCCCTAAACCCCCCAACCACCCCCATCACCCCCATTCACTCAAACCACCCTAACCACCTCCATCACACATCACTACAACACCCCAACACCTCATCCCCACCATCACTACAACCACCCAACCACCCCATCACCTCCATCTACACACCCAAACTCCATCCCACCATCACTTGCAACCACCAACCACTATCACCACCATCATACAAACACCCCACACTCCATCACACCATCACTACAACCACCCCCCCCAAACCACCTCCATCACCCACCATCACTAAAACACCCAACACCCCCATCACCCACCATCACTAAACCACCCCAACCACTCCATCACACCTTCATTACAACCACCCTAAACCACCTCCATCACCACCATCACTACAACCACCCCAACCACTCATCACCACCATACTACAACCACCCAACCCTCCATCACCACATCATCATCAGGGCCTTCACACCACACCACACCACCACCGGTGGAAATAAATGGTATAAATTACGACTCAATGGAAAAAATAAACACATAAAGAATAATGTGAAAAATTGTTCTATAAAGGAATCACATTATATGTTTATGAGTTTTTTTTTCCATTACCATCACAACCACACCATCACAACCACACCATCACAACACCACATCACAACCACCACACCCAACAAACCACCACAACCCCCCCACCACAATCACTCCCACTAACACCAACATACCATCCACAACTACTACCATCCCAACTATAATTCACAACTTATAACTCACACATACATACAACTCCATCACAACATCTCCATCACAACCACTACCATCACTACTACCGTCCCAATGCTATCATACACCCACTTCCATACCAACTACCATACAACCATACCATAAACCACTACCATCAAAACCACTGCCATCAACCATACCATCAAACACTACCATCACAACACTAACATCACAACCACTAACATTCACAACCACTAAATCACAACTACACCATCACAATACACCTCACAACCACCCATCACAACCACCACCATCACAACTAACCACAATCATACACCACCATCACAACTACCAATCACCAAAATTACCACCATACAACACCACCATCACAATTCCACCATCACAATACCCATCACAATTTACCACCATCACAACCACACCATCACAACTACAACCATCACAATTACACCATCACAACCAACATCACAACACTCATCCAACTACACCAACATAACACCATCACCACACCACATCACTACACCACCATCAAAACCATCCCATCACAGCACCACATTACAACCCCCATCAAAAACCATCACCCATCACAACCACCAGCACAAACACCACCCACTACAATCACCATCACCACCTCAACCACACCACAACCACCACCATCAAACCATCACAACTCATCACCACAACACCATCACAACACCACACCACAACCACATCCAACCACCACCACTACAATCACCATCACCATCCTCAGCCACCTCCACAACCAACACCACCACAACACCACCATCACAACCAATCACAACACCATCACCACAACCACCATCACAACACCACCATCACACCACCATCATTACAACCACCACCATTCACAACCCCACCATCACAACCACCCCATCACAACAATACCATCACAGGCCACCTCCATCACAACCACCTCCATCACTGCCACACCATCACAACCACACCATCACAACCACACCATCACACACCCCGAAACCACTACGAGCTTCTTGCGTTCTTTATATTGAAAATTATTTAAAAATTTATTATTTCTGCTAACCGCAGCTGAGACAGAAATTTTGGAAAATAAAGTTGCAAATTTAAACTCAGTCGTCCATCCACTGGAAGGTTTTATGCTAAAAAATATAACTGATAATTTTTCAAGCTGAAAGCGACACTTCTCGGCCACAATTCCCGTAGGAGAAGTTTTATATCCGTGATATTATATTGAAAATAACAAATTCATTTCACTCTTAAGGATCAATTTAAGAAATGACACTTGAATAACTCGACATAAATAAATGTTATACAAGTGGCTAGAGCGACAGATGGAAATGAAATACTAGTGGCTAGAGGGTCAGACTGGAAAGAAATACAAGTGGCTAGAGGACAGATGGAAATGAATTACAAGTGGCTAGGGGACAGATGGAAATGAAATAAAAGTGCTAGGGGACAGATGGAAAAAAACAAGTGGCTAGGGGGACAATGGAAATAAAAATACAAGGGGCTAAAGGACAGAGGGGAAATAAAAAACAAGGGCTAGGGGACAAGGAAAATGAAATACAAGGGCAAAGGGGACAGAGGGAAAAAAATACAATGCAAAGGGGACAGATGGAAATGAAATAAAAGGCTAGGGGCAGATGGAAAATGAAATACAAGTGGCAGAGACAGAGGGAAATGAAATACAAGGGGCTAAGGAATTCATCTTTTTTTTTATTCAGAAGAAATATTTTTTACATCCCGAGCAGAAGGAAAAAGTTAGGTACAATACAAAACCGCAAACAAAAGAGGCCAAAACACTTGTACTCCCCAGACAAAATATTGCCAAAAGCCAAATTGCAGATCCGGTGAGGGAACATTTACACTTAAAATTTTTAAATCAAAAACCTAATAATTGAAACCCCTAAAACCCCGGAAAATGTAATCCCACCTAAACGTTGGGGTGAATGTATAAAGGGTAATTTGCACCTTCAAAAACGGGTTAACTGGTCCCCGTCTGTGTATGAAAAAAAACTCATTTGAGAGCAGGGAAAGGGACAACCCCTGTGTAAACTGCTTTTTTAAAAAAAGATTAAAGCACACGCTACCATTGTTTTTAAATTTTTAATTAAGTTTCTCTCTCTTTTTATATTGAAAATACCCTTTGACCCTAATTCACAATAAAGTAGTTGTTTTTTAGCATTCATTTTCCCTGTAATAAAAAATCATTTCTAAACATACCCCGGCCGGATTGAAAACCCTTTCCAGAGATCCCCAAAAATCCCCGCCCCTCGCACTCGTGTCATTACGATTTCGTGAGTCAAGTCATTATTACCGACCACGAAAACCAACACAATTTCTAACAATTCAGGTTACAGGTGGGGCGAACCATAGGTTCAAGCCCCCCTTTCCCTGATTTAAATGTTACAGCCTGTAAACTGTAATTTCAAATTGCACTCTCATTATCGGCATTGCACATTTTAACATGAATGACAGCAAGTCCAAAATGAAAAACATTTTTAATCAAGAGGTTTTGCATTTCCCTTGGGGGTTTGATACTCACAATTCATTTATTTTTCCCCTTGATCCATATTTTAATTTCCCCAGGTGTAGGACACATTTGTATTTTTTTAATGGCCCCGTTTATGTCCAGGTTGGGGACTATTTTTTTACAGGGATTGTAACTGACTCATTCTAATAAATCTCACGGTGTCATGTTACGCCCCCTACTTACCCCTTATATACAAAATAAAAGGCCGGGTTTAAAAAAGTTTTGTAATAATAATCGCAACCACTTTTTTTTACAGCTAATAAAGCAGGTTTGACTATATATTATTTTTCGGGTACATATAATCATCAAAAGTACTCTCTTTTATTATATTTATTATATTATACTTTCCCCATGATTTTTATAATTTTAAAAAATTATTGTTAGGTTGGGATTCGAATGTGTAACCACCTTTTTAGTGACCAATTGGGGTTTTTAGAATTGACGCCCCCGCGCGCCTTCGGGCCAGCTGAAGTCTACATAAGTAGTTTTTGTAGTCATCACTCCTAGCTCGACTCGGACGGTCTTCAAACAAAACCCTAGCTTAAACAAAACACGAAACGGGTATTTGTTGGATGACACACTTGCCTATTAGTTTAAGGACTCACTTGCCATGGTTCAAAATCCACCCCGTTTCGTGACCTGTGTTCATATTAGGATAACAAATAATAATTTGCAGTAGTTCTTATTACGTAGAGTACAGATAAATGTGGAGTGTTTATGTAAAAAAGAGTTAATTTATGAGACAAAAGTTTTAATGATTGTATAGCTGTCTTTAAAACTCCTTTTGTTTTATTGCATTCCATTTGAATTTAAGTATTTTTATTATGTTATTAAATATTAAACTTATAGCATTTAACATTTTCACTTTTCCACATGAACAAAATCAAAAATCTGTAAAGATCTAAAAACTGTTAAAATTAGAAATTTCCAGCCTCTACAAACATAATGTAAACACCAGAAAGAACATCTGCAGCAGAAACAGAGCTGGAAATAAGTGGCGCTTAAAAATCTGACGGCAGCTATTTCTATAAGACGACTTTTATAAATCCTCTTCCACCTATGGTGTTGTCTACCCAAAGTTTTTCCTATCCTCTTATATGTAGACTAAATGATACTCTTGGTAAAATTAAATCAAAACAGAATTTTTTTTTGCGGGACTTTACTACAAGGGGACGATGAGTATTAGTCCGGTTTCCATAAGTTTCTTCTCTCCGCAACAAGCTGAACTCACCACAGTTGTTCTCCCTGTATACAGTATTAGACCAGCTAGCCAGAACTGCTTTAACCCCAGACCCGGCCACAACCACCACCTCTTCCCGTGCAACAGCATGCAAGAGCCGCTGCCAGAAACTTGCTTTACCCTCAGGGGCCAGCCACAACCACCACCTCTACCTGCACAGCAATCCAGAGTCCACTGCCGAGAACTGCTTTAACACCCACCAGGCCCAACACCCCACCTCTCCTGCTACAGCATCAAGCCTAGCTGCCAAAATCTGCTTTACCCCAGGCCGGGCCACAACCACTATCCTCTTCTCTTCCTGCTACATGCATCAAGCCAGCTGCCCAGAACTGCTTTAAATTAAAAACCCAAGGTGGCCGGGCAGCAAACCACCACCCTCTTCCCTGCTACAGCCTCAAGCCGGCTGGCCAAACGCTTAACCCCTGGCCGGGGGCCACACGCACTAACCTCTTCCTGGCTACAGGCAATCTAGCCTAGCTTGCCAGAAACTGCTTTACCGCCAGGCCGGGCTCCACAAACTCACTACCTCTTCCTGCTACTGCATGCAATCCATCTGCCAGAAACTGCTTTACGCCCAGGCCGGGCCACAACCTCCACCTCTTCCTGCTACAAGCATCAAGCACGGGCTGTGCCAGAACCGCTTTACCCAGGCCGGGCCACAACCTCCGGATTTGACCATTCTTCCTGCTAACTGCATCAAACCTGCCGCCAGAACTGCTTTAACCCCAAGGGCCCGGCCACAACCTCCACCTCTTCCTGCTACAGCTACAAAGCGCCAGCTGCCAGAACTGCTTTTACCCCTAGGCCGGGCCACAACACTTACCTCTTCCTGCTAACTGCATCAAGCCGGCGCCAGAACTGCCTTACCCCAGGCCGGCACAGACCCACTACATCTTCCTGCTACAGCATCAACGCCACTGCCAGAACTGCTTTAAACAACCCAGGCACGGGCACAACCACGCACCGTCTTCCCTGCCTACAGCAACAAGCCAGCTGCCAGAACTGTTGACCCCAGGAGCCGCGTGCCTCCAACCACCACCTCTTCCTGCTACTAGCATCAACCAGCTGCCAGAACTGATTTAACCCCAGGCCGCCACAACCACTACCTCTTCCTGCTACAGTAAAGACATCAAGCCATCTGCAGAACTGCTTTACACACTCCAATCCGGGCCATCCACCACCACAACCCAACCACCACCTCTCTTCCTGCTCACAGCATCAAGCCGGCTGCCAGAACTGCTTTAACCCGCAGGCCGGGCCTCAACCACTACCTCTTCTGCTACAGCGCCATCGAAGGCCAGCTGCCAGAACTGCGTTAAACCACGCCCAGGCCGGGCCACTACCACCACCTCTTGCCTGCTAACAGCAGACCAATCAAGCCAGCTGCCACGAACACTGACTTATCCCCAGGCCGGGGTCCGGGCCAACACACCACCACCTGCGTGCCTGCTACAGCAGGCATCAATGAGCCCGCTGAGCAGAACTGCTTTACCCCAGCCCGGCCCACAACCACACCTCTTCCTCTGACAGCATCAATGAGCCCGCTGCCAGAACTCCCTTCCCTGCTACACGCTGATGGTATCTACGCTATTTCAAAAAAATTAAGAACTTGCCCCATCCCAATTTTACTTAGATGAAGATGGTAACTTTTGATAACGTTTTTGGGAGAGTTACAAGAGTCTACGTTGGTACAACTAAAAAATGACGGCTTAAAATACACTAATATTCCTCATGAAAATATTACACACTTACCTTATCTGATCAGAAAGTTTTTTTTTCTTCAGATAAGCGCGGCGGGTGGTGATTTCTGGCAAGGTCTTGAGGTATGATATGATGCGGTCTTTGCTGGGGAACAGTATACTAGTGATGTGGTATCAGTATAAACCAGTGTTGTAACCAGTAACCAAGTGTTAGATGTACAGTAAACTAGGGATGTGGTACAGTATACCAGTGTTTGAGGTACATTATACTAGTGTTGTGGTACAGTACTCCAGTGTTTGTTGTACAGTATACTAGTGATGTGTACAGTATACTAGTGAGTTGGTACAGTATAACCAAAGTTGGGAACAGTATACACCAGTTGGAGTGGTACATTATGACCTGTTGTTTGTACAAGAATACTCTAGTGATGTGGTAACAGTAAACTACTAGTGATGTGGGTACAAGTAACCCATGATGTGTACAGTATAAACCAGTGATGTGAAGGTAAACAGAATACCGGTGTGTGGTGGTTTACAGTATACTAGTGTTTTGTGGTACAGTATACTAGTGTTGTGTTACAGTATACTAGTGATTGGTACAGTATACTAGTGAGTGGTACTGTAGACCAAGCGTGTTGTGGTAAAGTATACTAGTGTTGTGTAGCAGTAAACCAGCTGTTGTTGTAACAGTATACTAGTTGATGTGGTACCGTAAACTAGTGATTGTGGTACAGTATACCAGTGTTCTGTGGTACAAGTATACCAGTGATGTGGAGTCACAGATATACCAGTGTAGTTGTACAGTATCTAGTGATGTGGTACAGTATACTAGTGATGTGTAAAGTTAACCACGGATGTAGTACAGTATACCCTGATCGGTACAAGTACTAACCAGTGGTTGTGGTACAGTATACTAGGTTGTTGTGCAGTATACTAATGTTGTGAGAACAGTATACTTAGATGATGTGTAAGTAATACCTATGATGTTGGTACAGTATACCAGTGTGTTGTGGTTAGCAGTAATACCAGTGATGTGGAACCAGTATACCATGTTTGTTGTAACATATACAGTTGTTGGTGGTCACAGTAACCATCTGTTGTGGTACAGTCATAACACCAGTGTTGTGGTTACAGTATACCATGAAGATGGTGTACAGTACTACTAGTGTCTGTTGTACAGTATATAAAGAGTGTTTTGTGGTATCGACGTAAACTACGTGATGTGGTACCGTATACTAGTGTTTGGTACAGTAGTACGCTATTGTGTGTACAGTCTATACTATGTTGTGGTACAGAATACTAGTGATTAGTGGTTACAGTATACTAGTGTTGTGGTACCAGTAACACTTGATGTGGTACAGTATACCAAGTTGTGGTACAGTATACAAGTGGTTTGTGGACAGTAATACGAGTGTTTGGTACAGTAACGATGAAGAGTGGTACACCGTATACTCCTAGTGTTGTGGTAACAGTATATCTAGTGATGTGGTAAAACAGTATACTAGGTGTTGTGGTACAGTATACAAGTGATGTGTGGTACAAGGTATAGCCAGTGTTGTGGTACAGTAGACTAGTTGTTGTGGTACATGTATTACAGTGTGGTACAGTATACCAGTGTTTGTGGTACAGTATACTCGTGAAGTGCGTACCGTATATACCAGTGTTGTGGTACATGTATACTTTGGTGTTGTGGTACAGATACCTAGTGTTGTGGTACAGTAACATTAGCGTGTGGTACAGTAATACAGTGAATGTGTACAGTATAAATACCAGTGTTTGTGGAACAGTAACTAGTTTTGTACAGTATAACTAGTAGTTGTGTACAAGTATACTACAGTGTTATTGTAACATTATACTAGTGAGTTGTGGTACAGTATACTATGTGTTGTGGTACAGTATAGTCTAGTGATGTAGGTAAACAGTAATAACTAGTGATGGTTGGTACAGAATACCAGCGGTTGTGGGTACAGAACTAGTGTTGTGGTACAGTATACCTAGTGTTTGTGGTACAGTAATAGCTTTAGTGAGCGGTACCAGTAGACCAGTGTTGTGGTACAGTATGACTATGTTGTGGTAACAGTATACGTAGTGTTGTGGTAAGTATTCTAGTGTGGTGTACAGGTATACTCTGTTGTGGTTACAGATACTAGTGTTGTGGTACAGTATACTAGTGTTTGGTACAGTAAATACTAGTGTTGGGTGGAGTACAGTATACTAGTGCTGGTGGTGAGCAAGTATACAGTGTTGTGTGTACAAGTATACTATGATGTGGTACAGTATACTAGTGTATGTGGTACAGTATACTCGTGTCTGTTGGTACAGTATACTAGTGATGTGTACAGTAGACTCGTGTTGTGGTACAGAAGTACTACGTGTATGTGGTACAGGTATACTAATGATGTGGTACAGTATAACCACGTGTTGTGGTAACAGTATACTAGTCTGTTGTGGTACAGTATACTAGTGTTGTCTGTACAGTGGTACTAGTGTGTGGGTAAAGTATATAACCAGTGATGTGGTACAGTATACCAGTGTGTGGTACTCAGTATACCAGTGATGTGGTACAGTATATCCAGTGTTGTGGATACAGTATACCAGTGTTTGTGGTACAGTATAACAGTGTTGCGAAGGTACAGGGTAATACTAGTGTGGGTACAGTATAGCGTAGTGTTGTTGGTTACATGTATACTAGTGATTGTCCCTGGTACAGTATACCGGTGTTTATGTGGGTACAGCATAAGCCGGTGAGATGTGGTACAGTTAAAAACCAGTGTTGAGTGTACATTAACCGGTGAAGTGGTACAGTATAGCCAGTGGATGTGGTACAGTATACCTGTCTAGTCGGTAACAGTATACAGTGGATTGTGGACAGTATCACCGGTTTGTGGTACAGTATTCCGGTGATGGTGATACATTATACCATGTGATGTGGTACATATTTACCAGGAATTGTGGTAACAGTATACCGGTTGTTGTGGTACAGTAGATCCAGAGTTTAGTGGTACAGTATACCGTTGATGTGGTTACTGTAAACCAGTGTTGTGGTACGAGTATTAACCCAGTGTTGTGGTACAGTATTAACCGCGGTGTTGTGGTACAGTATACCGGTGATGCTGGTACAGTATCACCAGTGTTTGTGGGACAGTATACCTGTTGTTGAGTGGTACAGTATACCTGTGATGTGAGTACAGACAGTATACCATGTTGTGGCGGACAGTATACCTGTGAGTTGTAGCACGACGTAGTCGTTACAGCGACGTTTGGCCCCAACACCTTAGACAGCTTAACAGCCTATGATTGACGCCTTAAGTAAACACAAGTTTACAGTGAATTTTGTCCAATGTGAGTTTGCGGCCAGACGAAAAATTAAATACGGTATGATTTCGGATTTGGAACAAGGTGAAGCGTCGCTCCTTTTGAACGCCAAGTAAAGGCCCCTTAAGAAATTTATCCTACCTCCTAAGGATAGGAAAAGCGTATCAAGATTTTAGGAGTTTGCCGGTTACTACCGCGCGGTTCTGTCCGAATTTTTATGCACAGGTACTTTTCCCCTAACTGAATTAACAAGTCCAAAAACACAAAAGTTTTCATAGGACCCAGGACTGTGAAATTGGTCTTTTATAATCTTTTTAAAAAGATACTATCAACACTTCCCATATTGCTAAGATTCACTGATTTTAATAAACCATCCACTTACAAATAGATGCCATGCGTACTTCTTTTGGGTAGCCGAGCATTGTTACACAGAAGGCTCCAAATACTGACCTATTACAACCGTTTCTTATTTCTTTCTTCTAAAGTTAAAGAAACCAAAACCAAATTCATATATTCAACTATAGAGAAAAGCAGCCTTTAGCTCTCGTTGTAGTGCCCTAGAAATGATGTATATTTAGGATCTTCTACCCTCAGATAATACGGTGTACCTAGCTCCCGAACACAATCCTTTCTGACCTTCATATATACTATGAAATCGAAGAACGCCAGAAGACTTCGTTGGGCTTTTTTTGAGAATTCCAACCCTTCTCTATTACTATTTCCCATATAAAAAGTAAAAGGAAAAACAAACTAATCGGATATTGCTGATGCCCTCTAACTAGGCCTTGACAATTTTTATAATATACCTTATTTTTAACAGTATGAGCTGGTACTTTATGACCATCTATGTTTGGAGAAAGCTGGAGATTGATGTAGGACTGAGCTTGTCTGTTACAACCTCTGCAGTACAATGACAGAAGCACCCACCACAGAGATTTACAAGCCAATGGCGACCGTCAGTCACAGAGGGGGAGGTGTTTACAGTGGGTCGCCCCTACATACACTCGCATTATATACAAAAAATTAAAAGGCCTGGTAAATAAGTTACTGTAAATAATAATATCGCGAACCACTTTGATTTACTAGCTAATAAAGCAGGTTCGACTATAATTATTAATCGGGTACAGTAATGAAATCAATATCAAAAGTTACTCTCGACTTGTATTATATTGTATTATATTATATATCTTGCTGCCCCCATAGATTAGTTAGAATTTAAAATATTATTGTTAGGTTAGGTATTCCAAAATGTGTAACACTACTGTAGTGACCAATTGGTGGTTTCTAGAATTGACGCCACGCGTCCGCCTTTCTGGCCGGAGCCTGAAGTCATACTATTGAAGTAGTTGAGTTAAAAGTCCAGTCAGCTCCTAGCTCTGACTCGGTACGGGCTGCCTTCAACACAGAACTCCTAGCTTAAACTAAAACTATTTATACACCAAGTCTTGCCTTTGCCATTAGAGCTGGTACTTCACGTCACTTATGAAAGAGTAACTATTTCGTTATCCCTAGACCTTTCTAAAAGTAGTAGATTATTAAAATTGACATCTATTGTATCATACTCGGTTATTGAGAATTTGAACGTAAGATAGGTTTACTTGCTTGTATAGTGTTTCATATTATAACTTGCTTGGGTATATTTTAATTCACTATAACCAAATACCAAAGAAGCTAAATGATTGGTAATAAAATAAAACTAACAAAAAAAAATGGAGTTATTTTGCCCCTATTGTTACGGTGAAGATTAAGGTCGGTAACAGTTCCGTGATAGATTTTACAGGCGCAAACGTAAGTGGAATCAGTAGACTGATCTATAAGACTAATCAGTAATGGGAGTTGATAGGGTGGAGAATAGGATAGCAGTGTCCGTGCTCACGTACATGTAACCTCTTCCAGTGAGTTCTGCCATTCATATCCGAGTCATCTGCTGGATTAATATTATTGAATGAGTGTTGTTAATGGCTTCTCTTTCCATCTCTCACCCTAGAGAGTCCGCTTCTTTTAAGTTGGTTGGACTCTGATTATGCTGGTAACTTCGTGTCCGTTTACCTTCCATGTATTTATATATTTAGGTTATGACTGGCCAAGAGAAGCGAGCTGTTTTATCCAGATTACTATCCGTAAACCCACCCTCCGTTGACTTTCTGTCCAGAGCTGGGATAGGATACTGACAAATGGCATATACGAGAAGCACTTGTGACGTTGGAGGGGTACTGTCAAAAAAACAAGAAAGGTTAATACATGGACGCATATTTGTTTGTCTAAAGCAGAGATGTCCCCTCTTCTAGTACCAGAGTTAACACTGGCTTGTAAAACTAACAGTAATCTAAAAAGGGTTGTCTGGGATAAACTCACTAATCCTAAACGAAACATTAATTGATCAGTTTAATGGAATCCAATTTTGGTGGCATTATATGAGCAGAATTTGAGGCAGTCTGTAAACAGTAATTTATGTCAGTTTGATTAGCAGTATTTAGTACCAGCTTGTAAAAGCAGTAGATTTTGCGCCAGTATGTAAGAGCTCCATTCACTGACCACTCCTTTGGCGTAAACAAGCTTGAATAGTAGAACCGAACAAATACTAACTAACCTAATTAATTTCTAATCACGATAACTCTAGGAAAAGTAATAGAATTAATGGACTACAAGTCCGTTTCCGCCGCCAGACCAGATTAAGACTAGTCTTTAGAAATACAGTTTTGTGTGGAAATGCATCACGACGAACACTGTCAGGGTCTTACGTTTAGGTGAGTCAAAGCACACAACCATTTAATAGCGAATCCAGGACATCTCTACACGAAGGGAAAATCACTTTAAACGTTATATCTGAATTCTTGTGTTTGTATCCACATTTTCACCACCGGTTATTTGAAAGAAAATTAGTAAAAAAGTTAATAACCATTGTTTCATTATAGAGGTAATCATAGGATGTAATAATAGTACTGTCCAGATTTTATTTACATTTGGTACTTGGGTAGATTAAAAATGAAAAGATTTTCTAGCACTAGTATTGGCAGTAGGTGGCCGAGCGTATGTAGACAGCCGTACTGTCTGCACAGACTAGCCCCATGCCTGTCTGCCACTTAGGTTCTATTTTTCGCGCCACTCAAGTGCTGCCACCTATAGGCCTTGCCACTTCAGTATGCCACAGACATGCCTCACCCTCCTTCACACAGCGGCCAGCAGCAAGAGACACAGGTACATCCCACTCTCTCTCTCTCGTTCGTGAGCAGGCCCTCCCGGCATGGCACAACCCCACAAGCCTGTGTAACCCCTAATCGACATAACAATAACAAGAAGGCCTCCGAAGATATATCATTTCAACTACCCGCTTTACAGTTCCAGCCCTACCAAACAAACCCGGTATAGTGTCAACTACCACGTTAAGCAGAAAACCATACAATAGTGTCAGGGCCGCGAACTGTTCAAAACTGCCTCCCACAAGCACATAAGGGAGATTAACCAACAGACCCACTGGCAGCTCTTCAAGCGGCAATGGAACTAAGGCACCCAAAAGTACAGTTCCTGATCATCCGGCCTGTGGCTCGTACTTGGTTTGCGTGCGCCACAGCAACAAGCCTGGTTGATCGGCTCTAATCCAACAGGAGGCCTGGTACCACGAGATCCAGCCGCGGGGCTTTGACCCCCCGGAACTCTCTCCAGGTAAACTCCAGGTAAATGACATTACTATAAATCTATGCCTCAGTGGGGAATAATAGAGACACATGTGTGGGCTCCTACATCCAACGTCTTTTCTCGCTTCGTCTCACTGGATTAGCATGAGAGGATACTCAAGCCACACAAATAAAACCCGATGATTACAACATTAAGTCGATTCATTTTGTTTTAGCAAACAGTGTGTCAAGTTTCAATTAGCAGTAGCTTAAAAATAACGAAATGGCATGAATTCCAAAAAATACTTATAACAAGTGACCGTTTGCATACTTTAGTCTGACCTGACAGCCAAAATAATGAGTAAGAAGTGGCCAGAATATAAATTGAGAGCTAATCCCCAAATGTTCGAATATTAACTAACTTTGTCATGACCGCGTCAAAGTCTAAGAATTAATGCGGGTAGAGTTTTTCTTTCCTGGATGATATGAAGCCAACAATAGTCAGTGGCAGCTTTCGAAAGAAGCCACTATTGGTATTTGTTCTCTTTAATCGCATCATACCTAAGTATATGAAGCTCATCTGATGAATGCATCAGAAATATTCAGCTATGTTTTAAGTTCATCATAATTTTGAATTCTGTGTTTAGCCACCACATTACTGTTGCTCATGAGTGTGAGCCAGTAAGCTCACAGCGATACAGTGTAGGTGCCACATTACTGGTGGTTTGAAGAACCATGTGCATTGACTACATTCATGGGCAATCACTAAACTCAAAGGAAATGTGATGAAAATAAAACACTTGTGCAATACTAAAGTATTTTTATTAACGAAACTCTTACGGCAGATTAAAGATACCCAAAGATTCAACAAGTTCTTATTATCAGCTTGTCAGTGTACCAACAGACCAGTTGATAACAAATAAGGTACCATGCAACATCTTAAGGAACGACGAGGGGATAAAGGTGAACAAAAACCCCTGGGTTGTCTCTGATCAAACATACGTCCGTCGCCTCCATTAAGGCAAATCCCTCCATTCTGTTAAAGAAATGTAAATTAAGGGGAAGATGCCTCTGGGGTGTGAGAAAAAACAAACCCTCCATTACATTCAGGTTATCACTAGTGATGTGTTTACCGGTACTGAGATGTTAGTGAGTAGTGATAATGTTATTATAGAATGCAAAGTACACCTGACGGAGAAGAAATGAAAGTACTTGGTCGTTTCACGTACAGTCTGCTACGTCATGTTTTTTTTTACTTTTACAAATCTGTGAGGAGAAATGTGGGGTTATCCTGTGAGGAATCGTGAAGTGACTTCAAACAGCGGATATTTCAACTGTTTGTTTAAGTGGTGAGGGGAAATTTCATGGAATAGTTGTCGGGGGATGACGACCCTTTGTTATTTTTTTTTAATAGCCCGTCAATCATTCGGGCTTAATATTATTTTGTCTAAGTATAAAAAATCTGCCGGGGACAAGAAGGCTAAAACAACATATCTAAGCACATATTATAATTCACATCCTGCTGCCCACCTGAGGGGGGGGTGTACAGGAGCAGTGACATGTTACTTGGTCCAACACATGATCTATCTCACTTCCAATTAGTTCTTTCACCACAATTCATCTTAACAGTAAATTGGGGTGAACCACTACTCATTGCAAGTAAATTCGATTATTTCCTTAGAAATTTCATGATGAACGCAGAGAAGTAAATCGGTTAATAGCCGAGAGATTCCGAACACTTGAAAGAAATATGAAGATTCAAAAGCATGAAAATAAATCTGAATTTGATAAAGGATTCCTTTAGCTCTTGACTCATATAAGAAGTATAAAATTGCAATGACATGTTATATCCCCTCCAAAAATAATGTGCCCAATTTCTAACCTCAATAGCGTGACCCAAATCAAAAATTCTCAAAGGTAAAATGCTGGACATAGTTCAAATATCATAATCATTAAAATTATTAAAACTATTCATTATTATATTATTATAATTATTAGTATTATTATTATTTCCAACATCCATGGCGAGGGATGGGTTGAATACTTAACTCAAGGGAGTCATCAAAAACCCTGAGAAATTGGGAAGGCATATCTATGTTGAGGATCTAAGGGAAATATAGATAGATTAAATTCCTTAGTTTTTATGAGTCCGTCAACCTAGTGTAATAAGGCACCTGCTTATGAGAGTCCCAGCAACATGTATTGGTCAACACCACTATTAAGTCAGAAGCAGGACCCTAGGCGGCCCAGCAAACCCGGAAAATATTTAAATAAAATCACTCAGAAAATTCCATCCATGCACAAGACTTTGTACTTATGTATGATCCGTGTCTACGTGTTATTATGCATTAGTAACCATAGACAGGTCAGACGATGTACAAAATTATGTATAATCCGTCAAAACGGCCGATTAAAACGTAGTTTCCTTAGTTTGCAGTTGAAATTGTAAAAAGAGAAATCTGAATATCTAAAAAAAGATAAAATTAACATTATAAAAACAAAAAAAAAAAAGAAAAAAAAATATAGAAAAAAAAAAAAAAAATAAAATAAAAAGAAAAAAAAATTACATAAAAAAAAAAAAAAAAAAATAAAAAAACAAAAAAAAATAGAAAAATAAAAAAAAAAAAAAAAAAAAAAAAAAAAAGAAAAAATACAAAAAGTTTTAAAACAAATAAAAAAAAAAAAAATATTAAGAAAACAAAAAAAAAAAAAAAAAAAAAAAAAAAAAAAAAAAAAAAAAAAATAAAAAAAAAAAAAAAAAAAAACAAAAAAAATAAAATAAGAAAAAAGAAGAACAAAAAAAATAAAAAAATACAAAAAATAATTTTTGACTACCATTGAAAGGAGCCTACCAATAGTTACCGGAGGAGAAACCTCGGTGGTATTGTTCCCAAATATTCGCGGGGATTCTTTGGAGACCATAAATTTCAAAATCTACCTTCTACATTTTTGTCATACCACTTAGCGATAAATTTGCGAAGAACTGCTGCGAAGACAAAATAATTCTAACTCATTGAGCAATAATTAGTCGATTGATCAATATTATCATTGGAATCAATATTAGCTCTTTTAATCAAATATTAGTATGCATGACAAATAAATAAAACATTCATGCTTAAAACATTATTCGTAAATTAATTAAATTCATGTAAATGGAAAAACCCCGAAGGCAGAGGAATGACTATTTCCACGGGAATAAATTACTCTGAAGTAAAAAGTATCATCTACATGAGGCCGCATTAAGGCTGCGCAGAGAAGCCGCGCATTAGACTGGGACCTACACCCTCGTTCACTAACGCATTCGTTATTATTTTGTTAACTTGCCTAAACCGTGTGGATTATTCAGTTGCAAGAATGAAGGAGGCTCGTATCCTTCGTGCAGCTAGTCACGGCCCAGACACAATGTCTCTGACCATCACTCTGTTTTAATGATTTCAACTGCTGGCATTGTATTCCTGTCCCTGGTAATAGGTCCTCAAAAATTTTCGTATCTTCTGAATTTATGTAGCCAAGACTATCATTTAGAAAACACATAAGAGAAGCAAAAAAAAAAAAAAAAAAAAAAAAAAAAAAAAAAAAAAATAAAAAAAAAAAAAAAAAAAAATTGAAGAGGTGTTTTAAGACGCCATCTTTACAAATGGCTGCAGTTCAAATTTTTAAACGTGGCATTTATTTCAGCTTTTGCTTCTCTTTCTGATGTCATTCTTGCATCTAAATAACATGTTTTGGGGTCAAGAAATTCGAATTTAAGTTGTTCAAATCCCCAAGCAATTAACTATAAAGAAACCATAGTAAGCTGTAATACAGATTTAATTTTTCTGGTATTAACTTGGCGTTATAAGAACTCACATATTAAAACCAAATGATTGTGGATATAACAAACTGATTTACCTCTGCTAGAACGATAACAGTGACAAAATATATAAGTATGCGTATCGACAGAAACCGAGTTTTGTCCTAATCAATGCTATTAATCGTTTCCTTTGAAAAAGACCAAGTTCTTCAGTTATTCCTTCAATGCTCTGGTGGCCTGGTGGTTAACGCTCTCGCTTCACACGGTGAGGGCCTGGGTTCGATTCCCAGCAGAGTAGAAACATTGAGAACATTGAACCGTGTCAGCTCTCCACTTGTATGTCTATGTTCCCCCATCCAAGTAAAATGGGTACCTTGGTGTTAGTCGACTGGTGTGGGTCGCATCCTGGGACACTGACCTAAGGAGGCCTGGTCACAGACCGGGCCGCGGGGGCGTTGACCCCCAGAACTCTCTCCAGATAAACTCTCCAGATAATGCTTGTAACATCTGTAACATGTAGACAAGTAATTCACAGCGGAGAGAGGTCCTAAATAAGTGCATCAGACAGGGCAAATATTTTTTTATCTACAGGTTTTTTTTTCAAGATGACGCTTATACTCGCTTATCAGATCTGGAATCAGATACTCAAGTGTTTAGTACTTACATTCTACGCAACAAAAGATTCCTGGAAGGTTATTTAGTACTTACATTCTACGCAACAAAAGATTCCTGGAAGGTTATTTAGTACTTACATTCTACGCAACAAAAGAATTCCTGGAAGGTTTATTTAGATACTTACATTCTAGCAACAAATAGATACCTGGAAGGTTACTTAACGCTATCTGAATGCATATAGAGAACTCCAGTAAACGAAAGTGATGATGAATGTAATGAGAATAAAGAGTACTACCTTTAGAGATTGAAAAATGGTTATTTCTTAAATGGATATTTACTGATTTACTATTCTCATTCCCATTGCTTGGAAGCTACCGAGTCATCATGTTTATAATATGGTCACACAAGTAACGACATCTGCAAAAGAAGATAATGTTAATGTACTTGCATGAAACAAATCGTAATTCCATAAGCTAAGTTGAAGTATAATTTAAAAAAAGCAGTAATTAACCAGCCTATGCGCAATATAAGCAAGAAAGGAGATGAAAATGCACTGTTGTTAAGTCCATTTTGGCTCAAAGAGCTTCACTGCAGCTGCCATTAATTTTTTTGACACATGGATGTTAAATCAGCACGATCTGGTACTTGCTGCTTTAAATTACACGCAGCATTTCATTTTTGAGGTGCCCACGATACGCGTTCCAACCCAAGCCAGACAATATCTTTCACCAGGCCAATTTAAAACAAAGAAGTCACTAATTACATAAATGTGTGGCACACCAAAGGGCTGTAACAATTACAAGAAAAAAGCTAGTAAGAGTCATCCTCTTCCATAGAATTTCATCGTTGAGGAACTCTCTCCTTTGAACAATACTGCAGGACAATGTGCTGAAAAACACATATCAGTATCTTCGATAGAGTTACCAAAAAACAAGGTCTTTTGAGTCGCTGAAAGAACGTATATACCAACAGAAAGGGGAGAAAGGAATGAAGTATTATTTATTTAAGTATGATTTTTGTTGCAACCAGTTCTAAAATATCCGTCTTGTTAGCTGAGACTGAGGAGAGACTGAAGCCATTAAATACTCCTCCAGCTATATTTTAACTGGAATCTGCAGTTTTTGTAAACTTATTACACGCTGCCAGATGGAACAAAATGATTAAAATAAATAAGAAATTAGTTTCACTAATTGGGTGAGACAATACCACAGAGCGAGACAATGATGACTTCGTTTCATAACATTATTGAGAAAGTCCATTAAAGAGGGAGAAACTGAGGATATAATTGGAGTGGTTAAAAAGAATGGGAAGTCCTATGACCCATCCAAAAGGTAAAAGTTATTTTCTTCTATCACAAGTAAAGATTTGCTCCAGTTGGCAGCCTGGTAATAATTTTATAAACACGCGCCAAGAGAAGCCTAGGACGACAGACTAATGGGACCGCTATTACAGGTAAATAATGAACACCAGGACGCACATTGTACGCTTAGTATTTATGAGATTAAAAAATCAGTGCCTGAATTCGTATCACTACTGAAGAAGCAGATGATGTTAGCAATGATAATCCACCTGAAGCAGATGATGCTAAAAGATAATCCACCTGAGCAGATTGAAGTGCCAAGATATGATAAACCACTGAGAAGCAGATGAATGCGTAGAATGATAATCCACCTGAAGCAGATGATGCTAGAATGATAATCCACCTGAAGCAGATGATGCTAGAATGATAATCCACCTGAAGCAGATGATGCTAGAATGATAATCCACCTGAAGCAGATGATGCTAGAATGATAATCCACCTGTGCACTGTTGTTTGGTCCTGAATTAAATGCCTCCGAGTATTATGGGATGACAATGATGTAGCTGTCGTCCTCTTTCGATCATGAACTTTTTCAGCAAATGGTTAGGTCGAAAAGCGTGGATTAATGTAGGAGTGAGAAACTGGTGAGCTCTACAACAATTTTGAAAAGTATCATTCAAGCTGCAGTTAGCAATTTTTTAATTAAATGCACATATACAGGCAGTGATGTCACAAGCAAAGAAGACGAATCAAATCCTTCTGACTTTAACAGCTCACCAGAGAGCTTTAACTTTCATTTTTGCAGATGAAACAACACTGTCTCAGAAAACAAATGGGCAGAGGAATAACCTTGTTATAGTTTGGAAATCCCATCAACCAAAATGTGTAAGCAGTTTGAAGATCTTGATATTTACGGCACGCTTCAAACAACGCCAAATGCGAATTTTCTCACAGCATGATCTTTCTGCATTAGAATAATGTTTAAGGAGACACTCTTTCGTTGTTCCCCGATAGTGCCTTCCAGCATCTCAATAGGCACAACTTGCTTGCCAAAGCCTCTGCATAATGCCTTGGTCCTGATTATGTAGGGATGAGATGCCGACATGCGATGTCAGCTGTCTGTATTCGTGTACTGTAAATAATAATAATAATTATAATAATAATAATAATATAATTTTCTATCAGTTCTATACAAGGAGAATATTGGCGTAGGCAAATATTAATATTTTTCAGAAGCCGAACTATAGCTCACAAAATACCTCCGACAACTTGTACTGCATAAAATTAAATGTTACAATCATCATCTCACGAAGTCGTTAATAACATGACAGGGAAACAAAACACGAAACGGGTATTTGTTGGATGACACACTTGCCTATTAGTTTAAGGACTCACTTGCCATGGTTCAAAATCCACCCCGTTTCGTGACCTGTGTTCATATTAGGATAACAAATAATAATTTGCAGTAGTTCTTATTACGTAGAGTACAGATAAATGTGGAGTGTTTATGTAAAAAAGAGTTAATTTATGAGACAAAAGTTTTAATGATTGTATAGCTGTCTTTAAAACTCCTTTTGTTTTATTGCATTCCATTTGAATTTAAGTATTTTTATTATGTTATTAAATATTAAACTTATAGCATTTAACATTTTCACTTTTCCACATGAACAAAATCAAAAATCTGTAAAGATCTAAAAACTGTTAAAATTAGAAATTTCCAGCCTCTACAAACATAATGTAAACACCAGAAAGAACATCTGCAGCAGAAACAGAGCTGGAAATAAGTGGCGCTTAAAAATCTGACGGCAGCTATTTCTATAAGACGACTTTTATAAATCCTCTTCCACCTATGGTGTTGTCTACCCAAAGTTTTTCCTATCCTCTTATATGTAGACTAAATGATACTCTTGGTAAAATTAAATCAAAACAGAATTTTTTTTTGCGGGACTTTACTACAAGGGGACGATGAGTATTAGTCCGGTTTCCATAAGTTTCTTCTCTCCGCAACAAGCTGAACTCACCACAGTTGTTCTCCCTGTATACAGTATTAGACCAGCTAGCCAGAACTGCTTTAACCCCAGACCCGGCCACAACCACCACCTCTTCCCGTGCAACAGCATGCAAGAGCCGCTGCCAGAAACTTGCTTTACCCTCAGGGGCCAGCCACAACCACCACCTCTACCTGCACAGCAATCCAGAGTCCACTGCCGAGAACTGCTTTAACACCCACCAGGCCCAACACCCCACCTCTCCTGCTACAGCATCAAGCCTAGCTGCCAAAATCTGCTTTACCCCAGGCCGGGCCACAACCACTATCCTCTTCTCTTCCTGCTACATGCATCAAGCCAGCTGCCCAGAACTGCTTTAAATTAAAAACCCAAGGTGGCCGGGCAGCAAACCACCACCCTCTTCCCTGCTACAGCCTCAAGCCGGCTGGCCAAACGCTTAACCCCTGGCCGGGGGCCACACGCACTAACCTCTTCCTGGCTACAGGCAATCTAGCCTAGCTTGCCAGAAACTGCTTTACCGCCAGGCCGGGCTCCACAAACTCACTACCTCTTCCTGCTACTGCATGCAATCCATCTGCCAGAAACTGCTTTACGCCCAGGCCGGGCCACAACCTCCACCTCTTCCTGCTACAAGCATCAAGCACGGGCTGTGCCAGAACCGCTTTACCCAGGCCGGGCCACAACCTCCGGATTTGACCATTCTTCCTGCTAACTGCATCAAACCTGCCGCCAGAACTGCTTTAACCCCAAGGGCCCGGCCACAACCTCCACCTCTTCCTGCTACAGCTACAAAGCGCCAGCTGCCAGAACTGCTTTTACCCCTAGGCCGGGCCACAACACTTACCTCTTCCTGCTAACTGCATCAAGCCGGCGCCAGAACTGCCTTACCCCAGGCCGGCACAGACCCACTACATCTTCCTGCTACAGCATCAACGCCACTGCCAGAACTGCTTTAAACAACCCAGGCACGGGCACAACCACGCACCGTCTTCCCTGCCTACAGCAACAAGCCAGCTGCCAGAACTGTTGACCCCAGGAGCCGCGTGCCTCCAACCACCACCTCTTCCTGCTACTAGCATCAACCAGCTGCCAGAACTGATTTAACCCCAGGCCGCCACAACCACTACCTCTTCCTGCTACAGTAAAGACATCAAGCCATCTGCAGAACTGCTTTACACACTCCAATCCGGGCCATCCACCACCACAACCCAACCACCACCTCTCTTCCTGCTCACAGCATCAAGCCGGCTGCCAGAACTGCTTTAACCCGCAGGCCGGGCCTCAACCACTACCTCTTCTGCTACAGCGCCATCGAAGGCCAGCTGCCAGAACTGCGTTAAACCACGCCCAGGCCGGGCCACTACCACCACCTCTTGCCTGCTAACAGCAGACCAATCAAGCCAGCTGCCACGAACACTGACTTATCCCCAGGCCGGGGTCCGGGCCAACACACCACCACCTGCGTGCCTGCTACAGCAGGCATCAATGAGCCCGCTGAGCAGAACTGCTTTACCCCAGCCCGGCCCACAACCACACCTCTTCCTCTGACAGCATCAATGAGCCCGCTGCCAGAACTCCCTTCCCTGCTACACGCTGATGGTATCTACGCTATTTCAAAAAAATTAAGAACTTGCCCCATCCCAATTTTACTTAGATGAAGATGGTAACTTTTGATAACGTTTTTGGGAGAGTTACAAGAGTCTACGTTGGTACAACTAAAAAATGACGGCTTAAAATACACTAATATTCCTCATGAAAATATTACACACTTACCTTATCTGATCAGAAAGTTTTTTTTTCTTCAGATAAGCGCGGCGGGTGGTGATTTCTGGCAAGGTCTTGAGGTATGATATGATGCGGTCTTTGCTGGGGAACAGTATACTAGTGATGTGGTATCAGTATAAACCAGTGTTGTAACCAGTAACCAAGTGTTAGATGTACAGTAAACTAGGGATGTGGTACAGTATACCAGTGTTTGAGGTACATTATACTAGTGTTGTGGTACAGTACTCCAGTGTTTGTTGTACAGTATACTAGTGATGTGTACAGTATACTAGTGAGTTGGTACAGTATAACCAAAGTTGGGAACAGTATACACCAGTTGGAGTGGTACATTATGACCTGTTGTTTGTACAAGAATACTCTAGTGATGTGGTAACAGTAAACTACTAGTGATGTGGGTACAAGTAACCCATGATGTGTACAGTATAAACCAGTGATGTGAAGGTAAACAGAATACCGGTGTGTGGTGGTTTACAGTATACTAGTGTTTTGTGGTACAGTATACTAGTGTTGTGTTACAGTATACTAGTGATTGGTACAGTATACTAGTGAGTGGTACTGTAGACCAAGCGTGTTGTGGTAAAGTATACTAGTGTTGTGTAGCAGTAAACCAGCTGTTGTTGTAACAGTATACTAGTTGATGTGGTACCGTAAACTAGTGATTGTGGTACAGTATACCAGTGTTCTGTGGTACAAGTATACCAGTGATGTGGAGTCACAGATATACCAGTGTAGTTGTACAGTATCTAGTGATGTGGTACAGTATACTAGTGATGTGTAAAGTTAACCACGGATGTAGTACAGTATACCCTGATCGGTACAAGTACTAACCAGTGGTTGTGGTACAGTATACTAGGTTGTTGTGCAGTATACTAATGTTGTGAGAACAGTATACTTAGATGATGTGTAAGTAATACCTATGATGTTGGTACAGTATACCAGTGTGTTGTGGTTAGCAGTAATACCAGTGATGTGGAACCAGTATACCATGTTTGTTGTAACATATACAGTTGTTGGTGGTCACAGTAACCATCTGTTGTGGTACAGTCATAACACCAGTGTTGTGGTTACAGTATACCATGAAGATGGTGTACAGTACTACTAGTGTCTGTTGTACAGTATATAAAGAGTGTTTTGTGGTATCGACGTAAACTACGTGATGTGGTACCGTATACTAGTGTTTGGTACAGTAGTACGCTATTGTGTGTACAGTCTATACTATGTTGTGGTACAGAATACTAGTGATTAGTGGTTACAGTATACTAGTGTTGTGGTACCAGTAACACTTGATGTGGTACAGTATACCAAGTTGTGGTACAGTATACAAGTGGTTTGTGGACAGTAATACGAGTGTTTGGTACAGTAACGATGAAGAGTGGTACACCGTATACTCCTAGTGTTGTGGTAACAGTATATCTAGTGATGTGGTAAAACAGTATACTAGGTGTTGTGGTACAGTATACAAGTGATGTGTGGTACAAGGTATAGCCGGTGTTGTGGTACAGTATACCAGTGTTGTGGTACAGTATACCGGTGATGTGGTACAGTATACCGGTGATGTGGATACAGTATACCAGTGTTGTGGTACAGTATACCAGTGTTGTGGTACAGTATACCGGTGTTGTGGTACAGTATACCGGTGTTGTGGTACAGTATACCGGTGTTGTTGGTACAGTATACCGGTGATGTGGTACAGCATACCGGTGATGTGGTACAGTATACCGGTGTTGTGGTACAGTATACCGGTGATGGGGATACAGTAACCGGGTGTTGTGGTACAGTATACCGTGATGTGGTAACAGTTATCCCGGTGTTGTGGTACAGTTACCGGTGTTGTGGTACAGTATACCGGTGTTGTGGTACAGTATACCGGTGATGTGGTACAGTATACCGGTGTTGTGGTACAGTATACCGGTGATGTGGTACAGTATACCAGTGTTGTGGTACAGTATACCGGTGATGTGGTACAGTATACCAGTGTTGTGGTACAGTATACGGTGTTGTGGTACAGTATACCGGTGTTGTGGTACAGTATACCGGTGATGTGGTACAGTATACCGGTGATGTGGTACAGTATACCAGTGTTGTGGTACAGTATACCAGTGTTGTGGTACAGTATACCAGTGTTGTGGTACAGTATACCGGTGTTGTGGTACAGTATACCGGTGTTGTGGTACAGTATACCGGTGATGTGGTACAGTATACCAGTGTTGTGGTACAGTATACCAGTGTTGTGGTACAGTATACCAGTGTTGTGGTACAGTATACCAGTGTTGTGGTACAGTATACCAGTGTTGTGGTACAGTATACCGGTGTTGTGGTACAGTATACCGGTCTTGTGGTACAGTATACCAGTGTTGTGGTACAGTAACGGTGTATGTGTACAGTATACCGTGTTGTGGTACAGTATACCGGTGTTGTGGTACAGTATACCGGTGTTGTGGTACAGTATACCGGTGATGTGGTACAGTATACCGTGTTGTGGTACAGTATACCGGTGATGTGGTACAGTATACCGTGTTGTGGTACAGTATACCGGTGATGTGGTACAGTATACCAGTGTTGTGGTACAGTATACCAGTGTTGTGGTACAGTATACCGGTGTTGTGGTACAGTATACCGGTCTTGTGGTACAGTATACTGGTCTTGTGGTACAATATACTGGTCTTGTGGTACAGTATACTGGTCTTGTGGTACAGTATACTGGTCTTGTGGTACAGTATACTGGTCTTGTGGTACAGTATACCGGTCTTGTGGTACAGTATACCAGTGTTGTGGTACAGTATACCGGTGTTGTGGTACAGTATACCGGTCTTGTGGTACAGTATACCGGTCTTGTGGTACAGTATACCGGTCTTGTGGTACAGTATACCGGTCTTGTGGTACAGTATACCGGTCTTGTGGTACAGTATACTGGTCTTGTGGTACAATATACCGGTCTTGTGGCACAGTATGCTGGGATTGTGGTACAGTATGCTGGGATTGTGGTACAGTATGCTGGGATTGTGGTACAGTATGCTGGGATTGTGGTACAGTATGCAGGGTGAACATAGACAACCGGTGTAAAGAAACACGCCTAGTGTTTCTATCCTCGCTGGGAATCGAACCGAGACCCTCTCCGTGTGAGACGAGAGCTTTAGCCACCAGGTCACGGGGCACCAGTACGATAAGACACCTAAATTACTGGGAACGGCTGAAGTCCCTTGATTTGTATTCCCTGGAACGCAAGCGAGAGAGATACACCTGGAAAATCCTAGAGGGATTAGTGAAAAACTTGCACACGAAAATCATTCCCGATGAAAGCAAAAGACTCGGCAGGAGATGCAACATTCCCCCAACGAAAAGCAGGGGCGCCACGAGTACACTGAGAGACAACACTATAAGTGTCAGGGGTCCAAGACTGTTCAACTGCCTCATAGCATACATAAGGGGGATTACCAATAGACCCCCGGCTGTCTTCAAGAAGGCACTGGACAGGCACCTAAAGTCAGTAGCTGACCAGACGGGTTGGGGTTCGTACATCAGTTTGCGTGCTGCCAACAGTAACAGCCTGGTTGATCAGACCCTGATCCAGCACGAGATCTAATCTCAGACCGGGCTGCGGGGGCGTTGACCCCCGAAACCCTCTCCATGTATACTCCAGGTATACACAAACTTTCGCTTGCCTTATTCGGCAAGAAAAGCGTTCTATTTATGCCCAAT
>NC_069465.1:29761973-29780538 GCF_026875155.1 Cherax quadricarinatus | reverse complement strand
AATTTTTTTAAAACAAAAAAAATATATTTCACGTGTTTGTTTGTAATAAATTACTGAAAACAAATCTAAAATACATTTATTTGGGGTTAGGTAAAAAAAATTGCTCTTGTTATAAAAAGGGTTTAGGTAAGTTTTCAAAGTTTCTTTTGGTGAAAATTATAAATTTTTACGTCAACTTTAAATGGAAAATTTATATCTTTAAACGTACAAGAGAAAATTTTGGAAAGGATTTTTTTTTAAAGAGTTCTTGTTAATTGACCGTTTTACAAATTCGGCCACAAATAAATATATTTTAAATCCCCCTCCCTCGGGGGGGAGAGGGCCCATTGTTAAAAAAAAAAAAAAAAAATATATATATATTATATATATAATATATATATATTATATATATATTATATTATAAATTATATATAAAAAATTATATTTTTATATATGTGGTTGTGTGTGTGGTGTGTGGTGTGTGTGTGTGTGTGTGTGTGTGTGTACATAAATTTTAGAAAATGCCCGTGTCCTTTACTTTTTTCTAAAAACAAAGGCAGTGATTCTTGGTGACGTTCTTTCTTTCAGAATGTTGTTCTCATTGTTTTGAAGGACCCAAAATAACTAAACGAATTTTAAACTCTTCTGTGTCGTGTGGTATCCAGTCCAACTTTTGGTGACGCTTTCCTCCAGGTTTTCTGGTTAGTTCTTTTTGTACTGACAAAAACAACTTTAAATTGTTTGTTAAGACCTCGCAAACTTTTTTAGTATTACGGAATTTATCTCTCTTTTTATTGCGTTTTTTACTGTCTTTTTTCTGATGGTCTCGGGAGGATTTTCTTTAAATTTTGGGCTTTTGACGCTATGTCTTTAATGTTGGTCAGTCTTTTTCCCTCACCGAATTTTTTTGTGTCTTTTCCCCTCTCTGGGGGAAAACGATATAAAACTGACAGTATAATGCGCCCCCTCAGGGAAAACTTTTCGATCCCCCCACTGGGTTTCTTTTCGTTGTTAAAAGTTTCTTTATTTTTTTTTATGGTTTTTGAACTTTTTTTTTTTTTATTCGCATCTTGAAATATGGGCCCTTTCTTTGCTATTTCCTTTTTTCTTTGGATTGAAGTTCCACTCTATCTCTTTGAATTTTTCGTGAGGTATTCACCATCTCATTAAATAACTTTCATTCATTTTTCCTTTTCCCCCCGAATGTTTCGGGAAAACCTCATCCCTCAGAGGTTCCCTTCTGAAATCTAGTATCTCGTCCCCTTTCCATTTTCCCTCATTTTTAAATTCCACGAAGTGTTCAAGATGAACACTGTTGGTCTTGACACCCAAAATATTCTATATTCTTTTCACGATTTAGTTGTGGTAAATCCCCAGTTTCCCGTGTGTGTTGTGTTGTGTGTGTGTGTGTGTGGTGTGTGTGTGTGTGGTGTGTTGTGTGTGTGTGGGTGTGTGTGTTATGTGTGTATGTGGTATGTTGGGTGTGTGTGGTGTGTTGTGTGTACTCGTTGGGGTTTGCGGGGGTCGAGCCGCCCCGGCCCCGCCCTTTTTGCTGGTCGTACTAGGTCACTCTTACTGTCGTGAGCTTTTTTTCCCTATTTTTAAAGCTGTGTATGGTCCTGCCCCCACACTATTTCCCTGATTAAAAATTTTCCCTGACAATCTGTGTTGAAAAAAATATTTCCCTAACCCCCTGTGACCCATTGAATTTAAACCTCTAACTGTTCCCCCTTGTTGCTGTGTCCCATTCTAAAACATCCTCTTCTCTCCACCTTGCCGATTCCTCCAGTTTTTTATATTCGTTATATATCTCCCTATTCCCTTTCCCTCCGTGGCGGCGATTTCCCAACCTCTATTCGTGGGCATCCCCTTTTAGTCCAGGAGTGTTTGTGTAAAACCTTTGCACTTTTAATTCCTTACTGCTTGGGGAGGTTAGGTTCAAAAATGGTGCTGCATATTCAATAAAGGCCAAACCACATGGTGTTAGGGTCTTGAACTTATCTTTTTGGTGTTGGTTGTGTGCCCTCATATGTGCCCGTGTTATACTCCCCCCAAGATCCTTTTCCTTGAGTGGAATTGCGACTCTGACCCCCCTAATGTATTCCGTTTGCGGTTTTCTTTGCCCTTCCCTTAAATCTTTGACTTTGCACTTGGTGGGTTGAATCCAGAAGCCCCATCTCCATAATTTTTACCATATCTTTTACCGATCCCGGGAAATTACTTTTAAAAAAAGTAAAGATGTTTTTGGGGGGTGAGCTTTTCTGGACAGGTAAAACCAAATTTCGTAATCCACCCCCTCTAAGGGGCGCGCCCGTAGCAGTGGGGGGTTTGTTGAACATTTTGTTTTTTTGAATGAAAGGTTCATTTGGCAACAGGATATTTTTTAAAATGAAGTATGTAGTCGTTTTTTTTTATCCCTGTTGAATATGCCATCTTAAATATAGCAATTTTGAGGATTTTTATCGTATCCCCAAGGAGAAATTTGAAACTTTGTTTAAAATAAATCTTAATTTACTGTAAGGGGAAATTTGAGTACATTAAAAAATGTTGTAAAAAGAGGGATGGACATTACAGCCCAAATTTAACTTTAAAAACCCTTTTTGTGTAAATGCCCCTTTTGTAGTTCTTTCTGGCCCCTTTTCCCTATTGAATTCTTCTATCATCTGCAATCAGGGACATTTCGGTTTTTCTTTCGTCATGCGTTACTTATCAGAAACAGCACGGCCCTGGGAAAAGGGAATGTAAAAACCCACGCTCGTCCAGCGCTCATCTGTTATCTCGTCACGTACTTTTACTGTGTTGTCATCCCGACAGGTATTCCCCTGATCCATTGCGTGCCTTTCCCTTTTTCCCCTGTTAGTCCTCTAGCTTGTCTAATTCTTGTGTGGAACTATGAAAACGCCTTCTTACAGTCAAAAAAAAAACGCAATCTACCACTCCTCTCTCTCTCTCTTGTTTTACTGCTGTCCCCCTGTCATAGAACCCCAGTAGGCGGGACACAGGATTTCCCTCCTAAAACCCGTGCTTGTTGTCATTGAAAGCTCTTTTCTGGTTTTCCACCACTCTTTGATGATTTTGCATACTATACTTTGGGGAAATGGTTATATTTAAATATTCGTGTCTGTCCCCTTTTTTTAAAAAAATTGGGGATACTTTTTGCTGTTTTCCCATCCCTCAGGTAGTCGCTCTTTTTTCGGTAGATGTTTCAAGATTGTTGTTAATGGTACACATGGGCCCCTCTGCTCCCTTCTCGGGACTCTGGAGGTGTTACCCGGCCCTCCCCTTTTAAAGGGCATTTAGCTCGCTGAGCAGCCTCTTCATTCTTTCTGGGTTTGTGTGTTTGTGCCCAAAACTTGATGGGCCCCCCATTTCCCCTCTTTCTGGGCCCCTTCTGTTCCTCTGTGAACATTTCTTCGAATCTTGTTGAGCCCCTCACATACTTCTCGGTTTTTTTTTGTGATTCCCCCCCTTCCTTACTCAGCTGATTCCCTGGTCCTTGACTGTTGCTCCCCCTGATTGGCTTAAAACTGCTTCGGGTCAGATCTCGCTTTCGTGCTATTCATTTTCTTATTGTCTTTTTGGCCTCCCTTCTTACCTGTGATATTCATTTCTGGTTTACGACTCTCTCCTTATTCTTCTGGACGTTTCCCTTCTATACTTCTTCCATTCTCTAGCCATTTGGGTTTTTGTCGTCTTACCCCTTTTGGGTGCCCCAAGGGTAAAAAACCTCCTTCAGTTCCTTGCATATTGTTGTACTATTCCATTTCTCTTTTACTGATTTCCCCTCCATTTCTCTGTCTCACTAAACCTCATTCAGAAAATTTTTATGCCTGTGTAGTCTCTTTCTCGGTTTGGTACTTGGGGTCCGCCCTTCTGCTTCCCTCCCCACTTGTAACTTTTGGTGTTTCGAAGCGCAGAAGCCGTGGACACTCCCCGAGGGGTTTTTCTATGTGTGTCCTCAATTATGCTTACTCAAAGTAATTACGGGCCCAGTTTTGCGGGTTTTAATTTCTCCCTTCTCTTTGTAGTGTCCCTTACTTTTGGTATTGAGGTTTTCCGTACCCCCTCCACCATCTTAGCCCTCCCCGTTCGGGGCCCCCAGTGGTTAGGTTTCCCAGTAAAATTCCTTGTGAGAAGTCACCCAAATCAGCAGCTAGCCCTTCGGCACTTAGTTTGGGTCAACATCGCCTTTTACTTCATCTTTATTTTGCACGGCCCCCTGCTGTTGTGTGGTGGGTTATCGTTACTGCAATTACCACTTGGGACCTCCAAACTGAAGTGTTCCTATTATGTAGTTCTTCTCCTCTGTTTCCTCTCCCCATCCATCAAAATCCCTTGATTTTTGTGAGCGTCCCCACTTCCCACCCCACTGTTCCATCTGTTTTCCTTTAGGTCTGATATCCCGTGGAAAGTGGATCTGTTTATTCCTGTGTGTGTGGGTGTGTGTGTGGTGTGTGTGGTGTTTGTGTGTGGTGTGTGTGGTTGTGTTTGTTTTTGTGGTGTGTTCTTCACCTTATGTGTCATGTAATTGTAGTTGCCGAGTTTGTCTGGCTTGGCCCAGCCTTTGCTATCCTTACTAGGTTCATTCTCTCCCGTCTACGTAGCCTGCCTTCCTCTTAAAAAAATGTATGGATCCCGCCTTTACTTTTTCGCTCTTAGGTTTTCCCCTTTGAAACCTTAAGGCTAAATACCATTTCCAAATCCCCGTGATTCATAGGTGTCTAACTGCCAGCTGTTGCCCGAGACCGCCCCTTTTTGAAACCGTTTTTGAAACACGCTCGCTTTTTACCTGTCAAATCCTTTCAGATTTATAGTCGTAATGATATTTCTCCCGTTTTTCTGACCCGTAATGTTAGTTTTGCTCCCCTAGTTTTTCTTAACTCACACCTACAGGCTTCGGGAATTATTTGCAATTTTTCAAGTTCTTTAGATGTAGCATGCCCGCAAAAAGGATCGTGAATGCTCCTTAGGGTTTTATGGGTGTGTGATCTTGTGTTGCAGTGATGAATATTTATTGTAATCAAAAATTTAAATGATAATTTTATATGGGGGGGAGGTGAGAAAAGAAGGATTGGTAAAAGGTTAAGATGGATGAGGGTCAGGGATGTGCTAGGGTAGGAGTTATTTGGGGGTGACGAGTTAGTGCAACGGTAAAAAATTTAAATCAAAGGGTTGGGCAGTGGTTGTTTGCAGTTAAGTCAAAGAAAGAGTCTGCTTTAGGGGGGACTTTCGGTGAAAAGGGAATGGAGTTTATTGGGGGAAAATTTTCTGTAAGAGGTATTCTGTATGCACTCTCGTAGGGACGACAATCTACCACGATATGTTGAACAGGTGTGCGACCCGAGTCCCACGAGTGATGCCGGGCGTTTCTCCATGGGGTATCAGTGATCATTTTTTCTAAGTTAAGCACTGAGTGAGTTTCCCAAAAACCCGACAAAAATGGAAGAAACAGTCGAAACTCAAAAAGTGGTTTGATAGAAAAAAATTTGTTGTCCCCAGGGAACCAGGTTTTTGCCAGCATTTGCGGTGGTGTGAAAAAAGTCGAGAAATAATATTTCCTATGCGAAAACGGGAGGTCTCAAATAGCTGACAAAGCAGCAAAGTCTGCTGTTCATTGTCCTGAACATAATTAGGCATGTCCCGGAACCGAAAAAAATGACTTCTTTGTCTTGAATTGCAACATAAACAAAGCTGTATCGAGGGTGATAAATGTCGAATTCAGGGCCCGTAAGCATTGAAAAAAATGGAGAAAATACAAATGACGAGATGGACATCGTAGAGTGGATGATGTTAGTGGAAAGCATAACTCTGTGTTAAAAATTTCTAATTCTATAAATGAATCTTTGATTCATGAGAGAAACACAGCTCATATCCAACGCCATCGGGAGATTTAGATAATGAAAGTGCACTGCAAAAGCTAAAAGTGAGTTGGAAAAGTCAGTGAATAAAAGTAAAATTGTAGGAAGCGGGGAGCGTTTTTCAATGGAAGTGGGGAAGAGAAAAGAATCACTGGAACTTCCCAAAGGAGGAGATTAAAAGTAAAAGGTGGAAGCGTGAAGGGGAGGAAATTTAAGGGAAACCCTGTAGAGAGTTGTAGAAGAGGAAAGAGGCGTAATCAAATTGGGGGGACAATTAAACAAATTGTCTTATAAAAAGTGTTCGTTGGTGCGTTGAAGGGTCATGAAAGGCCATGGAAGCTGATGAAAAACGGAGCTTTAGCATAGTCTGTCTTAAAGACGTGGTTTTCTGTAGATAGGCTGTCGATGGGGGAAAATTAAGAAGCCCCGACACGAAATTACTCTTTTATGTTGTTGGGATCAAGTGTTAAAACAATGGCGAGGCTTAAAAATATAGTTACCGCAGTCGTGTTAGAATGATTAAGATTACTGATGATTTCAAGTGTTCAAGAGGCTATGACAAACTGTTGTGGGCTTCCAGGATATTCGGCGATCCAAGCAAGGAACAAAAATTTGCCGTAACCTGTTAAAGGGATACGGGGAAACCCTTAGGTAAAGAAAGGTTTTGAGGGATGAGCGGGAAATTTGTGCAAGTTTTTGGCGCGTTGTGGCAGCAGAAAATTTATATCCCTGGCCGGGCCCAGTGGGGAAGCAGACAATAAATAACGGAGACAGGCCGCCACAAGGGGACACCCGAAAGTGCGTAAGCTTAGCAAAATCGTCGACGAAAAACTTTAAATGGAAGGGAACAGAGACAAAGGTGTTAAGACAGATAGGAAGAGGGTGCGCTAAGAACAAAAACCCTTTAGTTTGAGTGGTCTATATCTTTGTCTGCTTTTTAAATTGGTGCCAAGGGAAAAACCCCGGGGCCCCGGGGCTTCATTCTTTTTAGGCCTTGCCACCACCCCTTACTCCCTTAATTTAATACAAAAAAAATTTTTTCCCCAATTCCCGTGTTTATCTGTACCCGTAACTTTTATTGAGCCCAGTTCCCTTTTTTTTTAAACTTCTCTCGGAAAAATTTCTCTCATCCCCCTCAAAAGTTTTGTACGTCGTTTTATGTCGTGCTTGACCCTTAAAATTTTTATTGTATCATGTTAGTGTGTGTTTTTTTTTTTCCTCCCACTGCCTTTTCGAATTTGTATTATTGCAGTTGCTCCAGTTTTTTTAATTACTTGCAATTTTATTTGCTGTGTTTTCCCAATCCTTAGATCATTTTTTTTACATGATTACAGTCATGAGCACCACATTTGTTTTTTTTTTTCACAATTCAATTTGCCGTAATTGTTTTTGGGGTGCTTATTTTATTGTGCAGTGTTTAATTTATTTTATTATTCATTATTTGCTTATTTTGCGTTTTTCCTCTTGAAATTTCATAAAACTTGAAGAAAACGTTTATACAGAGATTTTAGTCCCGCGAAATTTTTTCCACTGTTTAATGATTGGTCTCAGTATGTATTAATTTTTTTTTAGTTTTGTTTTTTACCCAAAAAAAATTCCCCTTAGGCTTTTTTCGGATAACCATACATGAAACCCAAAAAAGGGTTTTAAAGTTAAAGTTACTTTCAACTACGCACGACATTAATTTCTACGACAAAAAAACATGCTATAAATATGTAAAAATGACGAAACTTTGTTTTCTAGGTGATTTTCACTATTTTTTTTTTATGATGTCTTTCCCCGAGTGGGGTTGAAAACGTGATTTTTTCTCTTTTTTTATTTCTTTTACAGGAAATTAAATTTAGTAGCTTAGATAAGCATTCTTTTCAGTACTTCAACCCCGTCTTATGCGACTTGTTAGTTTAATTTGTTTGCAAAAGTCTGTTCCGGGTTTAGGTACTTAAGTGTCAATTTTATTTCTGTCATTTAAAAGTTCAATCTAATTTTATTTTTATCTCAGTTTCCAACAAAATTTCTTAATATTTTTTAAAAATTTTTCTATGTATGAAATTCCCTGCTTCCCCCGACTTTTTTGTACAGTGGATTGATGCCTTAAACCCAAAAGAATTTTCCCACGATGTTAAAGAAACCCCCAAATTTTTTTTATTGTGTTTTAATTTTATGGGTTTGTGGGGTTTTCTTTTACCATATTGTTATCTTCCTCGACATCGAGTAATTTTTTTTTAGCGCTAGTAGTTTAATATGTTTTAGCTTTGCTTGGGAAAAGCCAAACAAAAAAGATTTTTGGCATATGGCTTTCGCCAATTTTTTTTCTAAGTTGATATGCCTATTTGAGGGGATTTTAAAAACCCAAACCACGGCGGGGTTAGAACCACGATCAGAGAGTGTTAAAAAACCAGACCGTGACGGTGGTTTATGGGGGGAAATTTTTTGAATAAAGACACCCAACGGTGTCATTTTCTTGCCTCAGTATATGTCTGAAAATTTAAATACATTTTTCACCAAAAAAGTATTCAAATTTTAAACTGTGTTTTTTTAATTAATTTTTCCTATTTAGTTAACATTAAAAAATTTAAACTCTTGCTTTTAAAGCTCCAGAAAACTTGAAAAAGCAAATGGGTAGTGACTGATTCCCTGCCTTTCAAACTTTTTATCATTTGTTTAATTTAAAAAAAGTCGGCACTGAAATTTAGATCCCATATCTTTGTAAGGCTGAAATTTTTGGCTGGTTATGTAAGCACAAACAGGAAAAACTGAAGTTGAAAGGAAAATTGCCTTTTTCACGTGCCTACGTAAAGGAATGGTAGCCCGAAAAAAGTGTCAGATATCACATTAAATATGTTCTCACTTATTTCTTGTGTATTTGCAATTTGCTCCTTAAACTCTGCTGAATAGGTAATAATAATAGAGAATGAAGACTAGTTTCTCAATTTTCCTACTATAGTAATGAATACATGTTTGAAAATTTACATTTAGAATTTCTATGAAAGGAGAGGACGTGGAGATGAGGACCAATTACGATAGAATAGGTGCTACGCTTAATATAGTTTAAGAAGCTCTGGGTTAAAGCATTGGCTTGCTAGTTTTAGAATCATCTAGATATGGTTTCAAATACTACCTCTTCCGTGGGTTGTTTACAAGTGTATTACGGTGTCGTGACTTGTTTTCTTATATATTTTTCCACGTTTTTAGATATTTCTTTTGCCTATCCTGACTACTGTCATTTCAGATTTATTTTGTTTATGCTAAATTATCTATAGCTGTTCTAATTTTTGACCAGTCTTGTTCATGTGGTTCCTATATTCAAATCAGGGGATAAGTCCACTCCTTCAAATTACCGTCCAATAAACCTGACATCTATAGTGGGCAAGTTATTAGAATCAATTATAGCTGACATTATCAGAAGTCACCTTGAAGAGCATAACTTGATAAATGAATCTCAGCATGGATTCACGAGAGGTCGTTCCTGCCTGACAAACTTACTGGGCGTTTTTTCAAAAGAACATTTGAGGCAGTTGACAGTGATAAGGAATTGATATTGTTTATTTGGATTTTAGTAAAACCCTTCGACAGAGTACCTCACAAGAGACTCTTAAGAAAAGTGGCAGCTCATGGGATAGGAGGTAAAGTTCTAGCATGGATTGAGGCATGGCTTACCAAAAGAAAGCAGAGTTTACCATTAATGGAGTGAAATCTGAATGGGGATTAGTCACTAGTGGCGTTCCCCAAGGATCAGTTTTAGGCCCTCTCTTGTTCATAATTTACATTAATGACCTTGATGAAGGGATTACTAGTGACATTTAGTAAGTTTGCTGATGATACAAAGATAGGCCGTATAATTCACTCTGAGGAGGATATCAATGAACTCCAGGACGATTTGAACAAATTAATGTCTTGGTCTGGGAAAAAGGCAGATGAAGTTTAATGTGGATAAGTGTAAGGTACTTGCCCTTGGTAATGAAAATAAACCCTCGAAGCTATAATCTAGGTGAAGTAGAGCTTGGTCATACAGAATGTGAAAAAGACTTGGGAGTCATGGTAAGCAGAAATCTAAAGCCAAGACAGCAGTGCCTCAGTGTGCGCAACAAGGCCAACAGATTACTTGGATTTATCTCAAGAAGTAAAAGTAACAGAAGTCCAAAGTTATTTTACAGCTCTATACATCACTAGTGAGACTCATTTAGATTATGCTTGCTCAGTTTTGGTCCCCTTACTACAGGGTGGACATAGACTCATTAGAGAACCCTACAGAGAAGAATGACTAAAATGATTTACTGTGTAAGGAACCTCCCGTATGAAGATAGACTTAAAGCCTTAAATCTCCACTCTCTGGAGAGGCGTAGAATGAGGGGAGATTATCATTGAAGTGTATAAGTGGATGACGGGCATAAACAAGGGAGACATTAATAAAGTACTGAGGGTGTCGAACCAGGTAAGAACCAGGAATAATGGATTTAAGTTGGATAAATTTAGATTTAGAAAGGACATAGGTAAGTACTGGTTTTCTAACAGAGTTGTAGATGCGTGGAACAGTCTTCCCAGTGGGGTGATAGAGGCTAGGACCTTGGGTAGCTTTAAGAAGAGACTGGACAAATATATGAGTGGGAGGGGCTGGGTTTGATTGGTGTGGGGGGTGCGGGAGTTGTTTCTTGAGTAGCTTTAGGTAGATGTCGTTTTGATAAGGACCTGCCTCGTATGGGCCAGTAGGCCTTCTGCAGTGTTCCTACATTCTTATGTTCTTTGTTCTTATGTTTATACAGTTTACTTATCTTTCCAGTGTTATATATTTCTATAAAAGTCTTACCAGCTTTTGCAAGAGAATATTTTGCTTTCATAGACAGTTGCCATCTTGACAAGACACATTCAAGATTAGGTTTCTTTTTTCCGAAACGTTTCGCCTACACAGTAAGCTTCTTCAGTCGGTATTATATTTCGACCGAATGGTATCTTGGTACAGAAAGAACTTTGACAACTTTTAAAGTGGAAGGGATGGATCTGAGAGGGGACGTTGCCCTCTCAGTGAAGACCTTTCTTCTACTAGTGAACTGTATCTCACCTCCCGACAGTATATAAGTCTCCATACTGCTGCTTAAAACTTCACCACTGTTCCAGACTATGGGAAGCAAAACTTTCTCCAGGCTGAGGCATGCCACCTCAAAAATACATGTTCAAGAGTGATGGGATGATTACAACGTCTTCGGTATTAATGTTCTGCTAAACTCTTTTGTATTCGACTGAAGAAAGCTTACTATGTAGGTGAGAAGTTTCTGAATTTGACACACCTAAATGTTTGCATATGTTTTCTTACGTATCAAAACTTGTCGGTTATTACACACCATTGTCACATTCAGTTGCCATCTTGTTTACAGCGATTCCCTCTGCTGCAATTCACACTTGTTACAGTCATGTATCTCACGATCTTAGAGACAGGGATTCCTCTTTTTTATTGGGGTGTAAAACTTTACCCGGTAAGCCACCCATCTACTCACAAGGTATAGGTCATTATTCGACGAAGACTCGTGTCAGGCGACACTTGCTCCTATTTCTGACGATTTACACCATCCGCCACCAGTTTATGCTGCAAGTAAACAGCCTCGGTCGTCAAACGTCTAATCGTAATGACGGTGGATGTTGGTACAGACAGGTTTTCTTACCCTAAGCCGGTTGTGTGTGTTGTGTGTGAAGATTTTGCGTATTATTATACAAATACCGTAGTTTTACTGTAGCAATGCTCGGTAATTACTTTCAACTACATTCAGTAATTAGTCAAGATAAAGACTTCGTTCGGATTTTTAACCCCGGAGGGTTAGCCCACCCAGGATCAAACCAAGAAAGTCAGTGCATCGTCGAGGACTGTCTAACTCTATTTCCATGGGGTCCTATCTTGTCCCACAGGGAGGCGACCCAACCAGTCGACTAACACCCGGGTAACCTATTGATGCTAGGTGAACGGAGAACAGTGTAAAGGAAACGCGTCGAAACAATGTTTCCACCGTGGGAATCGAACCCTGGCCCTCCGTGTGTGAAGCGGAGCTTCAGCCACCAGGCCACCAGCCACCGGGTCAATAAGATTTAGCAGAAATTGTCTTGTGTTGAACTTTTATTAATCAATTGATGGATATTTAAGAAACATATTGCTGAGTAATTGCGATTTAGTCATATGACGTTTAAGACGCAGTTCAACAAAGCCTCAGCAGACCTTATATCTTCTCTGACTAATGGGGTTTAAATTGCCCCTTTATGTCATCGTCTCTAACAAAATTAAACTTCGTGTCCTCAATCATCAGCAATAAAGGGATCTTTTGGGATATCACAAGTTGAGTTTCAGGAAATTTCACACGAAATTAGATTTTAATGTCTTGTATAGCAGTCTTGTTTGAAGGAGAGTAAGGGAACTTCTGTCTTGTGTAAAGCATGTGAAGTATTTCTTAAGGAAGTAATAATTGATTTCCCATAAACACGTAAATATATAAGTCTAATGAGCACACAAAAAATATGTAGACGGATGTTTGTAGATACACTACAGGATAAAATTATAATGGCTGAAAATCGGATAGTAATAATATGTACTATAAAAGAATTAATGATTTGCTTAAATGTTGAATAAAAAATTATGACATTATGGTTGTTCATTTAAACCAGATATAGCAAATCACAGTGTGTCCTGTTTAGGCTTCCATGTGCCCTATTACTGGTCACTTTCTTTCCCACACACATCTCGCTTTCACACTCTGATCTCTTTCTCTATACAAGACTCATATCTCTTAACACACGATACTCGGAGATCTATTATTCCGTTACATCTACACCAAGGTATTGTCTGACACCTGATTCGTTTTACACTCTTCACAATTCTTACCTCCCCGTCTTACACACCTCCCAGTCTTACACACCTCCCAGTCTTACACACCTCCCAGTCTTACACACCTCCCGGTCTTACACACCTCCCGGTCTTACACACCTCCCAGTCTTACACACCTCCCGGTCTTACACACCTCCCGGTCTTACACACCTCCCAGTCGTGCACACCACACAGCTTACACACCAACACAGTTTATGCACACAGAGTTTTACACACCACACGTCGTACACACAGTCTTATAAACCACACAATCTTATACACCACACAGTTTTACACACCACACAGTCTTACACACCTCAGGCTTACCACCACCAGTCTTACACACTCCGTCTTTACCACACATCTTATTCTGTCTTACACACTCCCAGTCTTGCACTCTTCATTTGCTTCATTAATGATCTCTTTCTAAAAATATCTTACTTTCTTACCTACAACTCTCGTACACGCGTTCTTTCAAAACCTCTTTTTCATACCACTTCTATTTCTACACGACAAACATTCTTACACCATTCACTACCTTAACCTCATCGTTATCTTATAAGCCACTATCTCTGTATACTCATATGATTAATACTGGTTGTTTGTGGAACAGGAACCACAACTCTCAGCAGGTTGCTACGTACCAATTGTCTCCTGATACAGTTGCAGAAGCAACAATGGTTGATGATTTGGTGTTTTGAAAGAGGTATGGAATATGACAGGGGGAGATTTCAAAGGATTGCATAGAGCGGATGAGAGAGAGGGAGAAGAGAGTCGAGAGCGGGGAGAAGGAGAGAGAGAGAGGCGGAGGGGAGGGAAGAGAGGCGAGAGAGAGAGAGAGAGAGAGAGAGAGAGAGGACAGAGACAGACAGACGACAGACAGACCGACAGAACAGAGAGGAAGGGGTGGGCAGAAGTTGTTGGGGAATTCCTGAACTATATTTGTGGAAGAGGAGAGGAGTGAGCCATCGGCAAGCAAGCTTAAAAAATTAGCAGGCCAGTAATCTAACTACTGAACTTCTGACGGGAATATTACATACACTAGTGATGTTAATGTGGGTTCCATATGTTAGCATGGGATCCCATGTTAGTCATGGGATCCCACATGTTAGGCATTGGGATCACATGTTGCATGGGGATTAAAGTGGATCCCATGCTAAACATGTGGATCCAGGCTACATGGGATCCCATGCTAAACAGATGGAACCCACATTAACATCACTAGTGTATGGTATATCGTCCAGACAGTAGTTAGATTACTTGCCTGCTAATTATAAGGCTTGCTTGCCATGGGTCAACTCCCTCTCCTTCCACAAATTAGATCAGGAATTGCCCAACAACTTCTGCCACCGCCTTCCTCTCTGTTGTCTGTCTGTCTGTCTGTCTGTCTGTCTCTGTCTCTCTCTCTCTCTTCTCTCTCTCTCTCTCTCTCTCTCTTCTCTCCCTCTCTCTCTCTCTCCCTCTCTCTCATCCGGCTCTAATGCAATCCTTTAAATCTCCCCTGTCATATTCCATACTCTTTCAAAAACACAAAAATCATCAAACCATTTTGCTTCTCTTGCAATGTTATCAGGAGACAAATTGGTTTAACGTAGAATCCCGCTGAGGTTGTGTTCATGTTCCACAACCAAACAGTAAATTAATCATATGAGTAACAGAGATAGTGGGCTTATGAGAGATACGATGAGGTTAAGGTAGGTGAATGGTTTGTAAGATGTTTGTCGTGATATAGAAAGAGACGGTGTGGTAGACAAGAGGTTTGAAAAGAACGTGTTGTATGAGAGTTTGGTATGTAGAAAGGTAGTATTTAGAAAGAGCATCGTTTAATTAAGAAATTGAAGAGTGCAAGACTGGGATGGTGTGTAAAGACAGAAGATAAAGGACTGTGTGGTAAGACGGAGGTGTGTAGACTTGTGTGGTAAGACGGAGGTGTGTAAGACTGTGTGGTTGTTTAATTGTAAAACTGTGTGGTGTATAAGATTGTGGGTTTATAAGACTGTTGTGTATCGGACTGTTGTGGTGTGTAAAACTCTGTGGTGCAAAGACTGTGGGGTGTTATGGACTGTGTGGTGTGCACGACTGGGAGGTGTGAGAACCGGGAGGTGTGTAAGGACCGGGAGGTGTGTAAGACTGGGAGTGTGTAAGACCGGGCGGTGTGTAAGACCGGGAGGTGTGATGTAAGACTGGGAGGTGTGTAAGGACTGGGAAGGTGAGAAGATGGGGAGGTGTTGTAAGGACTGGAGGTAAGAATGTGAGAAGAGTGTAAGAACGTATCAGGTGTCAGGACAATAAACTTGTGTAGAGTGTAACGGTATAAGGTGATCTTACGAGTTTGTGTGTAAGAATATAGTCTGTGTATGAAAGAGACAGCTGAGGAAAGGCGGAGGTTGTGTGAGAAGAAAGTGACCAGTATAGGCACATTGGAAGCTAATACGGACACACTGTTGATTTGTTATCTGGTTTGAATGAACAAACCATTAATGTCATAATTTTTATTCAACATTTTAAGCAAATTCATTAATTCTTTTATAGTAAATATTACTATCCGATTTTCAGCCATAATATTTTTATCCCTATGTGTTATCTACAAACATCCGTCTACTTATTGTTTGTTGTGCTCATTAGACTTTATATATTTACTTGTTTATGGCAATCATTTTATTACTTCCTTAAGGAAATACTTCACATTGCTTTACACAAGACAGAAGTTCCTTACTTCCTTCAATCCAAGACCTGTTACAAGACATTAAAACTAATTTTGTGTGAAATTCAGAAACTCAACTTGTGATAATCCCAAAAAAAGATCCTTTTATTGTGATTGCAGAGGACACCGAAGTTTTAATTTTGTTAGAGACGATGACATAAAAGGGCAATTTAAACCCCATTCGCAAGAAGATATTAGGTTCTGCTTGAAGGCTTTGTTGAAACTGCGTTCTCTTAAAACGTATTAATGAGGCTTAATCGCCATTAATCAGAATAGTTTCTTAAATATCCAACAATTGATTATAAGACAACACAAGACAATTTTTTGCTATTCTTATTGACCCGGTGGGTGGTGCCTGGTGGCTGAAGCTCGCCTTCACACACGGAGGGCCAGGGTTCGATTCCCTGCGGGTGGAAAAACATTTCGACGCGTTGCCTTACACTTGTTCTCCTGTTCACCTGCATCATATAGGTACCTGGGTGTTAGTCGGATGGTTTGGGTCGCATTTCCTGGGGGACAAGATTTAGGGAACCCCAAGGAAATAAGTTAGACAGTCCTCGACGATGCACTGGACTTTCATGGTTTATCCTGGGTGCTAACCTCCGGGGTTAAAAAATCCGAAACGAAGTCTTATCTTGCAAGTACTGATGTAGTTGGAAGTAATTACCGAGCATTGCTACAGAAAACCAACGGGTTTTTGTATAATAATACGAAAATCTTCACACACACACACACACACACAGGCTTTATGTGGTAAGAAACCTTTCTGTTCGTCCACATCCAACGTCATTACGATAAGACGTTTGACGACCGAGGCTGTTACTTGCAGCATAACTGGTGGCGATGGTGTTAAATTCGTCAGGAAATAGGGCAATTGTCTCCTGACACGAGTTCTTCGTCGAATCATTTGAACTATACTAAACTTGTGAGGTATTGGTGGACTTAACTGGGTAAAGTTTTACCCCCAATAAAAAAGAGAATCATGTCTTAAGAGTCGTGAGATAATGGACTGTAACAAGGTTGAATTGCAGCAGAGGAATCGCTGTATACAAGATGGCAACTGAATGTGAAAAATGGTGTGTATACCGACAAGTTGATACGTAAGAAACATATGCAACAGTTAGGTGTGTCTATTCAGAAACTTCTCACCTACATAGTAAGCTTCTTCAGTCGAATACAAAAGAGTTTAGCAGAAGCATTAGATACGCGAAGACGATGTAATCAGTCCATCACTCTTGAACATGTAGTTTTGAGGTGGTCAGTGCCTCAGCCTGGAGAAGAGTTTTGCTCCATAGTCTGGAACAGTGTGAAGTTTAAGCAGCAGCATGGAGACTTATATACTGTCGGGAGGTGAGATACAGTTCACTAGTAGAAGAAAGGTCTTCACTGAGAGGGCACGTCCCTCTCAGATCCATCCCTTCTCACTTTAAAAGTTGTCAAAGTTCTTTTCTGTACCAAGATACCATTCGGTCGAAATATAATACCGACTGAAGAAGCTTACTGTGTAGGCGAAACGTTTCGGAAAAAAGAAACCTAACTCTTGAATGTGTCTTGTCAAGATGGCAACTGTCTATGAAAGCAAAATATTCTCTTGCAAAAGCTGGTAAGACTTTTATAGAAATATATAACACTGGAAAGATAAGTAACTGTATAAACATAAGAACATAAGAACATAAGAATGTAGGAACACTGCAGAAGGCCTACTGGCCCATACGAGGCAGGTCCTTATCAAAACGACATCTACCTAAAGCTACTCAAGAAACAACTCCCGCACCCCCCAACACCAATCAAACCCAGCCCCTCCCACTCATATATTTGTCCAGTCTCTTCTTAAAGCTACCCAAGGTCCTAGCCTCTATCACCCCACTGGGAAGACTGTTCCACGCATCTACAACTCTGTTAGAAAACCAGTACTTACCTATGTCCTTTCTAAATCTAAATTTATCCAACTTAAATCCATTATTCCTGGTTCTTACCTGGTTCGACACCCTCAGTACTTTATTAATGTCTCCCTTGTTTATGCCCGTCATCCACTTATACACTTCAATGATATCTCCCCTCATTCTACGCCTCTCCAGAGAGTGGAGATTTAAGGCTTTAAGTCTATCTTCATACGGGAGGTTCCTTACACAGTAAATCATTTTAGTCATTCTTCTCTGTATGTTCTCTAATGAGTCTATGTCCATCCTGTAGTAAGGGGACCCAAAAATGAGCAGCATAATCTAAATGAGGTCTCACTAGTGATGTATAGAGCTGTAAAATAACTTTTGGACTTCTGTTACTTATACTTCTTGAGATAAATCCAAGTAATCTGTTGGCCTTGTTGCGCACACTGAGGCACTGCTGTCTTGGCTTTAGATTTCTGCTTACCATGACTCCCAAGTCTTTTTCACATTCTGTATGACCAAGCTCTACTTCACCTAGATTATAGCTTCGAGGGTTATTTTCATTACCAAGGGCAAGTACCTTACACTTATCCACATTAAACTTCATCTGCCATTCTCAGACCAAGACATTAATTTGTTCAAATCGTCCTGGAGTTCATTGATATCCTCCTCAGAGTGAATTATACGGCCTATCTTTGTATCATCAGCAAACTTACTCATGTCACTAGTAATCCCTTCATCAAGGTCATTAATGTAAATTATGAACAAGAGAGGGCCTAAAAACTGATCCTTGTGGAACGCCACTAGTGACTAATCCCCATTCAGATTTCACTCCATTAATGGTAACTCTCTGCTTTCTATTGGTAAGCCATGCCTCAATCCCTGCTAGAACTTTACCTCCTATACCATGAGCTGCCACTTTTCTTAAGAGTCTCTTGTGAGGTACTCTGTCGAAGGCTTTACTAAAATCCAAATAAACAATATCATATTCCTTATCACTGTCAACTGCCTCAAATGTTCTATTGAAGAACGTCAGTAAGTTTGTCAGGCAGGAACGACCTCTCGTGAATCCATGCTGAGATTCATTTATCAAGTTTATGCTCTTCAAGGTGACTTCTGATAATGTCAGCTATAATTGATTCTAATAACTTGCCCACTATAGATGTCAGGTTTATTGGACGGTAATTTGAAGGAGTGGACTTATCCCCTGATTTGAATATAGGAACCACATGAACAAGACTGGTCAAAAATTAGAACAGCTATAGATAATTTAGCATAAACAAAATAAATCTGAAAT
>NC_069465.1:29745641-29761473 GCF_026875155.1 Cherax quadricarinatus | reverse complement strand
TCAGGAAAACAAGTGTAAGGAAACGCGTCGAAATGTTTCCACCCGCTGGGAATCGAACCCGGGCCCTCCGTGTGTGAAGCGGGAGCTTCAGCCACCAGGCCACCAGCCCACCGGGTCAATAAGATATAGCAAAAATTGTCTTGCGTTGACTTATAATCAATTGTTGGATATTTAAGAAACATAATGCTGAGTTAATTGCGATTTAAGTCCCATAATGACGTTTAAGAACGCAGTTCAACAAAGCCTCAAGGCAGACCTAATACCTCCTCTGCTAATGGGGTTTAAATTGCCCCTTTATGTCATCGTCTCTAACAAAATTAAATTTCGTGTCCTCATCATCAGCAATAAAGGATCTTTTTGGGATTATCACAAGTTGAGTTTCAGAATTTCACACGAAAATTAGATTTTAATGTCTTGTATAGCAGGTCTTGTTGAAGGAGAGTAAGGAACATTCTGTCTTGTGTAAAGCATGTGAAGTATTTCCTTAAGGAAGTAATAATGATTTCCATAAACAAGTAAATATATAAAGTCTAATGAGCACACAAAAAATATGTAGACGGATGTTTGTAGATACACTAAAGGATAAAAATCTAATGGCTGAAAATCGGATAGTAATAAGTACTTATAAAAGAATTAATGATTTGCTTAAAATGTTGAATAAAAATTATGACATTAATGGTTTGTTCATTAAACCAGATAACAAATCACAGTGTGTCAGTATTAGCTTCCAATGTGCCTATACTGGTCACTTTCTCACACAACTCGCTTTCTCACTCTGATCTCTTTCATACACAGACTATATTCTTACACACGATACTCGTACATCTCTTATACCGTTACACTCTTACACAAGTTATTGTCTGACACCTGATACGTTCTTACACTCTTCACATTCTTACCTCCCAGTCTTACACACCTCCCAGTCTTACACACCTCCCGGTCTTACACACCTCCCGGTCTTACACACCTCCCAGTCGTGCACACCACACAGTCTTACACACCACACAGTCTTATGCACCACAGAGTTTTACACACCACACAGTCCGATACACACAGTCTTATAAACCACACAATCTTATACACCACACAGTTTTACACACCACACAGTCTTACACACCTCCGTCTTACCACACAGTCTTACACACCTCCGTCTTACCACACAGTCTTACACACCTCCGTCTTACCACACAGTCTTACTTCTGTCTTACACACCTCCCAGTCTTGCACACTTCATTTTCTTAATTAAACTGATCTCTTTCTAAAATATCTTACTTTCTTACATACCAAACTCTCTTACACGCGTTCTTTCAAACCTCTTTTTCTTACACACTTCTCTTTCTTACACGACAAACATTCTTACACCATTCACTACCTTAACCTCATCGTTATCTCTCATAAGCCACTATCTCTGTTACTCATATGATTAATACTGTTTGTTGTGGAACATGAGCAAAACTCTCAGCAGGTTTCTACGTTACCAATTTTCTCCTAATAACAGTTGCAGAAGCAAAATGGTTGATGAGTTTTGTGTTTTGAAAGAGGTATGGAATATGACAGGGGAGATTTCGAAGGATTGCATAGAGCGGATGAGAGAGAGAGAGGGAGAGAGAGAAGAGAGAGAGAGAGAGACAGACAGACAGAGAGACAGACAGACAGACAGACAGACAGACAGACAGAGAGGAAGGCGGTGGGCAGAAGTTGTTGGGCAATTCCTGAACTAATTTGTGGAAGAGAGAGGAGTTGAGCCCATGGCAAGCAAGCCTTAAAATTAGCAGGCCAGTAATCTAACTACTGACTTCTGACGGGATATTACCATACACTAGTGATGTTAATGTGGGTTCCATATGTTAGCATGGGATCCACATGTTAGCATGGGATCCACATGTTAGCATGGGATCCACATGTTAGCATGGGATCCACATGTTAGCATGGGATTCACATGTTATCATGGGATCCACATGTTAGCACAGGATCCACATGTTAGCATGGGATTCACATGTTATCATGGGATCCACATGTTAGCATGGGATCCACTTATATTAAAATAACAGATATTGGTCGTCTACGATAGTTCAAGAACTTGCTGTAGCATTTCATTCACATTAAACCTTTATATTACACGTATTTGTTTTATAACTGTGCGGTATACAACAATGTACTCACATATGAGTTGCACCTCTTGTCACGGAACTTTGTGCTACTTTCATAAGTTACTGAAAACTTTCTCACTTCAAATAATTCGGTTACTGCGCTTCCACAGTTTTTTTTCCGTCTGTTATGTGATTCTGGAACAAATACTTCACAGTCGATTAACGGTGAAGCCTAGGAAATGCTTTATAAAGTGTTTTTGTTATTTTTGAATTTTTTGTACTTCTAATTTCTAGTAATGAACCTGAATTTTGTTTGTTTAGCTGCTAACAGCAAGATATTGTTTAGAAATTAGTAGTTCCTAAAGTGTGGGTCGTGGATCACTGCAGAGATGGCGAGTCTACCAAGGGACCGAGAAGCTTTCAAGCAAGTTTTGCTCCCCTAGCCATTTCCTGAGTTATCCATAATTGTCTGTCTTCTGAGGTATTCACAAAGAAGCACCTGGCTGACTTAGGGCTACACGAAGGTTCAGAGAACTCAGAGTGGAAAATAAAGGCTTCAACTTATCTAATGCCTTTCCACACAACGTTTGGTTGCGAAAGCAGATATTCTACACTTATTGCCTGGGAATTGAAATGTCAACACAAGCTGGATGAGAACCAGAATTAATGTTCAAACTTTTATCACTTTCATTTGACATCCATTCTCAGACTCAGTATAATAAATTAGCAAATATTCCTTCCTCAGACTGACTACATATCCATGTAATTGTCGTTATGAATGAAATACAATTTCATTTATAAAACCATCACTGAGTTCATACTCGCTTTTTGTCATTTATTTTCTTAATCTAACGTGCCTAAAGTTACGACTAATAGCACGCTGGAGAACCCTACTGGAAATCTGAAATTTATAATATTCTCAGATTAATCTTCGTGATACCTTTCTAGCATTGCCTATGATATTTAATAATTTTTATTTCATCACTCTTGCTTCATACGTGTCTACGTATGATGTGTAATGTTACTTGGGCCTAATTCCCATTTTTAAAATAGTCTGTCCCTATCTGTCTTATAAAATATCCGTAGTATCTGTCTGTTATCATGCCTTCTCTTATTTTTTTTCCTCTAAGCTTGGTTTAAGCAGCTCCTCTCTCAGCTCTGGAAGCAGCTTTGTAACAAATCTTGTTGATGAGCTTGATTCGGTGTATATTACTCTCAGATACTGCATTCTCTATTGCAGGCAAAGTATATGTAGCGTATTGAGAACGCTTTTTTTATAATTTCAAACGAAATATTCGAATCTAATCCTACCCTTAGGTATATCTCCATGTTTGAGGTTTTCAGTCTCTGTTCTGGCTGTGTAATCTCCATTAATGATCTTTAGATTCCCAGTATTCATAGCTTTGCCTTTGCTGGGAAGGAATTTCAGTATTTTTCTGACCATATATATAATTTGTTCAGCTTCGAGTTTTGTTTTTATTAGTTTATCGTCCTCTGTAAATAGCGAAATAGAAGGTTTTATATTTTCTATTACTAGAATTGGTCACTATGAAATGAGTTTCAGGCAGTGATTATATTGTATAACCGTAATGTTGAGTCCCCAAGGTGGGTCCCTGTTGTTTTTCATCTTCATAAATTATATCCCCTGTAAGTAAAAATTCATTTATTTGCGATGTGTTACATTTTTGCAGGGTTCTGCATGACATTGAATTTATTAATGCAGAAGGTTGCCAAATAATTGGGGAAAATTTTTCTAGGGTGCTAACTGTATGTTACCGTAGCACCCGGGTAGACATGTGAGAAAACTTAATCCCCCCGGGTCGCGGCAAGTTTCCCTTGGGTCTCACTTTTTTCCCCATATCTATCCGAGACCAGTAGGATTGGATAGCACCCCAATAGGGGGCTACAAATTAAATTGTGGCGTATAGATTATTTTATTTTTAACTAAATGAGGGGGGGGGGGGTGGGACACACATGGATACATCCGTCAAGGGAAAACATTTGTACATAATCCCAATATTTACCAGATGTTCTCTGGGGGTCAGGATTAGCTGGATCACTCGTAACCTATCTAATCATAACATACCATTTGGGCCATCAAAGGTTGCTTAACAAAGGGGTTATTAATGGGGGTGTTTTGATATTCCTCTTTTCTTGATTCCCCATTCATTTTCGTGCCCTGCTACACCGAACGATTTTATTCCCGCAGGCGAGGTACGCGGGTTTGTCCTCTTTAGACTCGTGATCAAGGAGTTTCCCTTCCTGTCCGTTAACAAGAGGTCTGCGTGTTCACCGGAGCAAACGATTATTCATTTCCCACTTTCGCTTAACTTAGCTTATTATCATTAATTACTTTACAATCACAAGACATTTAAGTCTCAAAAACTATTATACAAAAAAGGGGTATCCTTAAAGTCGAGCCGAGGGTTGATGTTTAACCCGGGGTAATTTTCCCCGGGACACAGCTATTGTGACGCGCAGTCCCCCGGTCCTTTCTTATCACATTTTTAAACACTCTATTATGGGGGTCCCGAAAAATCCCTTTCCCTACCCCCAAGAAAAATTACGACACTTTTATTAGAAAGAGGCCTATTTAAACCCTTACCCACCGGAACGTCAATTTCGTGGTTCCATGTTTTCTCAGCTTCCTCCCCCATTTCAAAACAATACGCGCTCACCCTCCCCCCACACCCGCGCTGCCCCAAGGGAATTTTGGGTTTTCTACCCCTTTTTTCAAATACTTTTTGACCCTATCGGCACATAAAAACCATTGGCGCATTTTCGGAAATTTTTAATTTTTTCCCACTGCGGCCGGGGGGAAGTCGTTGTTAGACATTTAAATTGCGTTTCTCCAAACGGTTTTCCAGCCCCCCTAGATTGCGCTGCGTTTCCTAGTGGGTTTTACTCGGTTTTTTTTCCCCATTACCCGGGTTTCAGTGTCTTAAATTTCACTCGGCCTGTCCTTGGGTTTTCCACGCACTGGATTAACCCATTTAATTCCAAGGGAATTAATTTATTAAGGGTACGTAAACTTTCTTCCCCACGACACAACACTTTGACGTTTCTGACAACCCCTTTGTGCATGGGGGTATAATGAAACTACCTTCCCCCAAGGCCACAGTTTTCGATGTTGTTCTACAAAAACCCAAAAATGAACCGTTGAATGTTCTTGGGTTTACTGCCCGGGCAATAAAAGGTTACGTGTGTAAAAAGATATTTTTACCCCCCAAATAGACATGATTTTTTTTTAACTTTAAATTGACTAAAACAGCCCCGTATTATAACCTCAATTTTCCCCTCTTTTATCTCTATAATGGGCAGGCTTCAAACCCTTGGAATTTAGGGAAAGGGGGGAGCTTATTCTCCCGTCGGAGTGTGTCATGATAAACAGAGGGGGGATTGTTATGTTTTTTGAAAAATGGGAAACCCCTTAAATAATTTTTTTGTTGGCACCTTCGAAGAATCTTTTCACTGTCCCTATCATTCTTTCTTTACGTCCCCCCCTGCCGGGGGCTCTGGGATAAAAATTTCCGACACACCCTCGTGGGTCAACAAAGACTGTACTCTCATCTTTTTTAAATTTCACAAGTTTTGAGCCCCCGCTAAAAAAATTTTTTTGGCTTTATTAAAGATATCAATCTTGGACAGGATCGTCTAGCGCAAATTTCCGGAACACTGTTGAACTGTTCTGAGACAAGTCCTAAAGCCATTCTAGATGAACCCCTAGACTGTAAAGAAATAGACATACATACACCTTCAGGGGACCCACTGAAGACCTGTCAAAATGATTGGCCCACTATAGTCCACTCCGGTCACTAAAATGGTTTTACCAATGCACGCGTTCCTTGGGAAATGGTGGGGGACCGGGGTACATGAGGTTCTGGAATCCACCCGGCGACATATTACACCGACTTGATAACCCCTTTACACTTTGCCGTCCTTGTGGAATCCAGAATTTTTCCCCCGAAACTTTTAAGGATCCTGTACCCCACCGTGCATCACGTTTTAGGGGCATTTAAGAAATCAAGGTTGTAGGGGGGGGGGAGTTTTTGGGCAGAAGATGGGTGTTGCATTTTCCCCCCCAAACCATTCTGAACCGCCTCTGACCTATTACATCATCCCTAAATACACCCCCAGTTTTTCTATTTTTGACCCTTTCACAATTTTTTTTCCGTCCATCATAAATTTAATCTATCCTGGGGTTTCTTCTTGTCCCCCCGTACCAGTATTTCAGGGAGGGGGAAAATTATGTGAGATATTCATTTTACTTTTAAATTAAAATAACCTGGTACCTAATCAGTTAGAAAGGGAAAGATACCTTTCATATCAATGGCTGGGGCTACGCCCGGAGCGGTGCTCACCGAATTTCAAAGGGCAATTGTGCCTTTTTGCCCCGGGCCAAAAAATTTTGTCCACCACCCAACTGGCCCCTTTTAAACACAAAAAGCACTCACAAATTTTCCATAGTCAAGCCCGAGACAAGAAATAGCTGGGTTCTCGCACCGGATGTGTTTAAAAGGGTTAAACTATGCTGCCCCAAAACTGAAATTTTTTCTCCTGCATTTGATGGATTTCAGCGACTCTGTTTTGTACATACCAATTTTATGTTACCTTTACGAACCCCATTGAAAGGATACCCTTTTACAACCAAATTACGGTGTCGCTGTTTTATCTTCGCAATTTATTTCTATTAATTGGCTAATTGCCCCCTTACATAAATGGCCGTTATTCCAACTGAGGTAAGGTGCGTGATTTGTTTGGGAGCCACCTTAGCCCTTAGACAAAACAATGAAAGGGCACTTTTTCTTTAAAGGGAAAGCGATGCTCCAAAGCTAATTTCGAAACATCGCAAAAAATGTGGAGTACTTTTTCCCCCCTCTTGACGGGCCAATTACGGGGAACTTCAACATTGGTAATTTTACATTTCCTATTTTCTTCCCCCTTTCAACAAATTTCCTCGGGTGGGGTTTCACCCCAAGCAAAACTTAAGCTTCCATGTTCTTTTTCAACATTTTCCCTTTTATGGTAAGGGGGGGACACTAAGCCTAGTGGTAAAAGCTTTTTTGAAACTTCTGCAAGCAAGACTCCTTGGTTAATTTATTGGCTCTTATCTTTTAGTTTTAAACGATAAAATCTCCCTCTGTGTCCCAAGTCACCCAGCCTTACTATATTTGGACACTTCAACTCCAGGGTTGTCTTTATTTATTTGAGCTCTTACTGGGAATTACTGTTCCTTCCCTCAGGGGATATTTGCACCTTGCATTATTCATTCCCCCTGCGTATAGCTCATTAGTTCCTTTCTAGACGTCACCCCGGAAATTGTCCAATAAAATTTTTTAAACCCTTACTCACTCAGGGGACCCCCCGTACGCTTAAGGTGTGCATTTATCGTTGCCTGGAGTGGGAAACGGACGGGAGGTAGAAAAAAACAAAACACTCTAAAGCGAAAAGTCTTCGGGGGGACTAAGTGGGGTCACTGGATTTCGGGCCCATAAAACCTAGTGCAATCCGGTCAGTCCTCAGACCCCTCTAAAGGAAAGCTTCTTATGTCGCCGTAAAGGTAATTCAAAACCCAAAGTTTAATGTATGTCCCCGTTTTTCCTAACGACGGACCTGTCATCAAACGCATTCAAATGGGTTTACACTTTTTTACTCCGGCCTCAATTAAACACAATCCTCAAGGAGTGGTCTTGAATCTTTTTTATCCGTGGTGTGGAAATAGTGACCAAAATCTGGGTTTGCTGGGGGGTCCCCTCGTGAATTTTTTTTTAATGTTTTTTTTTTATATATGTAAGCAGTAAAGTTCGGGTGTCTTGCTCAATTGTGGAGCTAGCCTTTAATTTGTCCATACGCATCGGAAAATTATTTGGTAGGTCTGGAGGGTTTCGTTTCCCACGGAAGTTCCCCCCGTATTGTCCGATTAAAATTTTAACATCCTTCTGGTATTGTTTTTTGAGTAAAAGGACATCTGGACTTTTTTCATTTACATGCCCTATGCTGTCCCAAATTTCCCCTAATTATAACGGTTCAAATTCTCCCTAAAATTTAAGTTATTTAACTGGGGTGATATCTGATAAGAACACCGTAACTGTATTTATGGATTCCTCCCCGTCATTATTTTTGGTACGAGGGGAAACCTGCCATCATCACGTACCTCCGGCGGTCCTTAGAAAGGGGGACCCGCATTTCTTTGTCATACCCCTTTTCAAAGGGGGCATAATGGTCACTACCTATCAAAATACATTGGCCCCCCCGAAACATTTTTTATACCCGGGGGTGCCAAATCTACCCCGCTCGAAAGCCTTTTTAGTAGCGTTACCAAAACCCTTTGTAAGATTTTCTCTGGAGTCTATCCCAATTTCGGCATTTAAAAACGTTTTCTCTATTGCCCAGCCGGACATTACATAAACAGTTTATGACGGGCCCTCTTATCGAAGGGAAAACCAATAGCTATTTTAGCGGATCTCCCCTTTTGTACCCTTTAACCCATTAAGGCAGTTACGTTTTTGAAGGTAGTTGTGATCCCCGATCCAGTATTTTTTCAGTTTTGGATTTCGCCTTTATCATTAACACCCCTCCAACACAGGCAAAAACTCACTAGGCATCATTACCCACGTTAGCTGAAAAACTTTACGTGGGGTACTGGGTGTGCTGGGTTATTATCATCTCAGTACATTTTTACCATCATTACGATTAGATCTGCCCTTAAAAATGCATGGGTGTCTTTCCCTTGTTACACGATAACAAAGTGCAAGTTAGCCGGGAACCCCTTTCATTTTTGATTCCAGACACTGATGCATCAGCAAGCTCTTCCAAAATTTCCATTTTTAAAAAATCCGAATTTTAGCTTACAGTTTTAAAAATGAGCACCCTTGCAGAAGATCAATCTTCTTTCCTTGCCTGACCCCTTATCAAATGGGCTCCCTTATTGTGGTACTTCCCCCTCTTGCCCGGGGTGGAAACCCCTATAACTGGCACCTTTATTGATCGTGCCTACGTAACCCCGTTATAGGGGGGCTTAGGGGTTATTGATTTAGGTAAGGTTTCCCTTTGTGGAACTTGGCAGGAGACCCGGGTCTGTAGGGCGTGGTATTCCAGAGGTAATGGGTTTGGTGGTCTGCGTTGGACAATTAGTCTTTTAGTCCCACTTTATTTCTTCCAACTGAAGTAACCCTTTTGATATCTGTTAGATAACCCTCTTGGTCTTGTGGTTCAATTTTTCTGAATCAAGGCACTCAACAACCCCTCTGCCCCTCCAGATATATTTTTTACTCAAGGTCTTAAAATGCTTTCTAGTTGTCCTAAAATTTCTGTAAACGGGGGCGGTTTTGAACTGGAGTCTTCAAATTTGCCCCAATTTGCTACAGGTCCCCCTACTTTGCTCCAAGTTACCTAAGTGACCTCCCAAAAAGTCAACTGCCTCACTATAGGGGTATTACATTTGGGAATGCTTTATGGAAAATGGCATCTCCCCTTACCGTCCCTTTAAATAGCATAATTTGGGAAATTGCAAAATCCTCCTATCATGTCGACTGCTTTGAAGATGACCAAAACTCCTCCCAGTGTTTCCCCGGATTAAAAACAGGCTACATAATTGGGGGTTTTGGTGATGCCTCTGACTTTCCTTACTAGGTTGACCAACAAAATTGTTTACACCCTTTACCTTCCCAACGCCTTAGTTTTTCAGGCACAATGTTGTCCCCCACTTCATAATTTTATCAGCAGTCGCTCCCTTTTAGCAATCTGCACGTTCTCTAGCAGCTCCTTTTCTAGTCTTTAAACCACAATCTATATGACTCATTCTATTTCCTAAAGGGATCTGGGGGCACTTTAAAAACTCAGGGTTTTTCCGTTTCTTGTTTTTTTAAATCCATAACCCCCTTGTATGATTTAGTAAAATGACCCCCCGAGCTTGTAGTGACGCTTTCTTTGCTTTGGCATCCAGGACTTTCCGTCCCTAACTCCCCAGACCCCCCATGGTTGGGGGAATTAAAAAACCCATTATACTACTTAAATAGACGCCTTATAAGAGTAATTTTTACTTTTCTCTTGTATAAAACCAGCCCCCCATGTGCTAGCAATTTATTGGGCAAAATTTTCATCCACCCCCGATCGATTAAAAAATTTTGTCCCTATACCACCTCCTTCAATCAGTCATTAAATTTTAAGTAATTAATTTAATTAATTTTTTCACTGATTGCATCCGTTTACGAAAGGACCAGGGGCAGATGGGAAAATTTCCTAGGGTGTAACTGTAGTTTACCGATCCCCGGGGAGACTTTGAGAAAACTTAATCACCCCTGGTGCGGCAAGTGTTCCTTCGGCCTAAATCTTATCCATATCTATCCAAAACCAGTATGGATTTGGGTAGCACCCCCAAGTAGGGGTACTAATTAATTGTGGACTGTTAGATTTTATTGTTTAATGAATGAAGGGGGGGGGGAGGACCAACAAGGATACATCCGTCAAGGAAAAATTTTTTACATAACCCAATATTACCAGTGTTCTTGGTGGTCCGGATGTAGTGGATCACTCGAACCTATTAACATAACTACCACTAGGCCGTCTAAGGTTGCTTAACTAGAATGGTTACTTAAGTGGGGGATGATATTCCTCTTTCTTGATTCACCATCCCATTTTCGATGTCCCCTACACCCCACGTTCTCATTCCCCCAGGACGAGGTATCCGCGGTTTTCCTGCTTTGACATCGGGGCTCAAGGATTTCCCTTCCTCGTCTCGTTAACCGAGGTAGCGTTCACTCGGAGCAAACGACTTATTTCACTTCACATTTCGCTTTAAATTTGGTTTTTTTCATTAATTACATTACAAAAACACAAAGTTTAACGTTCAAACTATTTTAAAAAACAGAGGCACTCCATTAAACTGAGGACGGGAGTGTGTTAATCCCAAAGGGGAATTTTCCCGGACACAGTCTATTTTGACGCTCAGTCACCCGGCCTTTTCTTATCACACTTTTACCACTTATTACTGTGGGCCCGTAAATCCCCCTTCCCTCACTCTCCACCAGGAAAAATTACGACACTTCTTTTTATAAATGAGGCCTATATTAAAAACCCTTTGGCCCCCCGTGAAAGTCAATTTTTGTGGTTCCATGTTTTCTCAGTTCCTCACCACCATTCAAAAAAAATACGCGCTCAGCCCCCCCCCACTCCGCGATGCGCCAGGGAACTCTTGGTTCTACTCCATTTTCAAAAACATTTTGACTCCATCGGCACATAAAAAACCCTATTAGGCGATAGTTTCGGAAAATTTAAAAAATTTTCCACAATTTTAACGAAGTTATAATTGTAAAGAATAATTTTATAAATTTTATAATTTATTTGGGGGCACTGTAAAATACTTAACGTAATTTTAAAGAAATCCGTAGGGATAATTTTTCAAGGGTGTTTTGGGGATGCGGAGTGAGCGTGGGTGGGGGGTTTTCCCTGGGGTTTCGCATGGTGTGGGGGCTGGGGTGGAGATCCTTGTATTTGAGCAAGTTTTTGTCGTGCTCCTTTTTTTTAGCTAACCCAAAACCTGGGTTTTTTCTAGGTTTCCTGTAGTTCACCCCGGCTCTACATGGCCCAAAGCGTGGGAGGAGTGAGGAAATAAGAAAGGGGGGTTTTTGTGGAGTAAAGGCGGTGGCGGGGACTGGCCTAGTGTTATGGGGTGGACCTTACCAGCTGTTTTTGGTATACTCATTTGGGCATTTAGGGTAAGGTGTTTCTGAGTGGGTTTTAGTGTTATGTTGAATAAATAGTATATTTTCCAATGGGATTTTTACCTAACCCTCTGTTAACCAACCCATGGAAGTAATACATTTGGTTTAGCGCTTTCTGTTTTGACTGGGATAGCCTGGGGGGCCTGTTTTTGCTTGAATTGTGTAACTTTTACCTTTGCCCTTAGACAAAGCTCAAGCCCCCAGCCCCCCCACATTTTTTTGCGTAAAGGGGGGCCCGAAATGGGGAATTTTAAATTTTTGTGGTAATTCAAGTTTGCACCGGGAAAAATCAATAAATCTTTTTTACTGGGGTTTGGGCCCAGGAAAAAATTCCTTAAACTCACCTAAAAAAAAAATTTACCTTTGTTTGCAATATTTTTAGTTTTTTTGGGGGGTTATTATTAATTTAACACCCCCGTGAAAAATTTACTTTTGTGTCAACATTGCTAGTTTTTAGGGTGTTTTTATTAATTAATACCCTGTGAATAATTTATTTTTGTGTGAACATTGCTGTTTTTAGGGTGTTATTAAAATTTAATCCCCTGTGAATAATTTACCTTTTTTTAAAATTGCTGGTTTTTAGGGTGTTTATTTTAAATTAATCTCTATAAATCATTTATTTTCTGTACCATATGTTGATTTTTGGTGTTATTAAATACTTGTATTTTGTGAAAATTTTCCCCTTGGGTACAATCTTGCTGATTTTAGGGGGTTATGCTCACCTAAATTTTGGAAATAATTTACCTTTGCAAGTGCGTGCTTTTTTTTTTTTTTTTTTTTTTTTTTCCTGCCAGGATTTTCTTTTTTGTGTGCAATTTTTTTTTTTTTTGGGGGGTCACATGACAACTGCTTGTGAATATCTACTTCAGTAATGTACCTTTGCGGTGCTTATTATTCTATCAAAAGTTTTGGGGTGGTAGTAAGATTTGGTGCTATTTTTTCCCAAAAAGGGCGACATGGTGAAAATCTGGGATGACTGCATTGGAAGGTACATTAATCAAACCCCGATAGGGCCCTGGATAAGGAAGTAGTAATTTTAAAAATGAAATTAAAACCCTAGTTGCAGAAAAAAAGGGAAAAGGGTTTAAAGGATGAGGCAAGATCCGGGAACAGAAGCCTTGGGGTTGGGTCAAGAAAAAGCAAAAAGAGAGGCAGCTTGCTTCTCACCCACCCACAGACACAAAGTAATGTTTTTCTTTGGATAAAGCCATAAAATTTGTGCCCAAATTCCAAAAGACCCAACCAGTTTTTTTTGTTATTTGAAAGTAGGGCCCAAACCCCCAATTTTGGGCCCGGCAAAGGAATGGGCGAATTAGCAAGAACCCAATTAGTTGGTAAAGGGTTACAGGGTCTAGTTCTTTAGAAGGATCCGCCTTTTTGATTATTAAAGCTAAAAGGGTAGTTTTACGGCTTACAAAAGTTGCCGGAAGGTACAGGCGAAATTCAAGGATAAGTTTCAGTCAGGGGAGTCTTTGGTGGAATTGGAAGGAGAAGATTCATTCTAAATAGGTGGGTCGCTAAAAAGGGGGTGGTGGCAATTATGAAGGTGTGATTACCTTAATTTGTTAAGGGGTCTTTTGAAAATTTCCTCCTGACCTTAAAGGCATATTGAGGAGAAGGTCTTTATGTTTTTTTGATGCTTTAGAGCTGGGGGACAGTTTTTTAGCTAACCAAAAATTTGGTAGCATTCCCACCCCACATACTAAAATGGTAAGTTTTCCCACCCAAATGGAATAAAAATTTTCAAAATTTTAAGCCACCCTTTTATACCTAAAACCCAAGAGTTGTAAAAACCCAAAATTTTCCAGTATCCACCGAGGGGGGTTTTATCAGTTGTCACAGGTCCAGGACTACAAGGAAAGGGGGACGACCCCTTTTCCCCCAAGATCAGGGCCCCCCCTAGTAAAACGGGCGGGGGCCTTTTTAAAACCAATTTTTACGTACTTTTTGTCATAAACAGGGCCATCGCAGCCATATTAAAGAAGAGCGTAGAGATCGGGCGTTGGGGTTTCTAAGGAATACACCAGGTACCCCCAGGGTAAAAATTTTGAAGACCACCCGGGTTTGTAGGTCCCTCAGCGGGTTTGGACCCCGGTGAAGGTTTTTAAAAGAAAGTCCACCGGGGCCTTACACCAAAATGAAGGAAGGGTAACAGGTGTTCTCTTTGAGGGACACTGTAGCACATACATTTTGCTTGTAGGGCATACTGCCGTGTCGGATGCACATACACTGGGTGGACTTTTTTGCTAAAAGGAATTACGGGATGCCCTTCAAGATCCAGTGCACGGTTAGGGGGTGGGGGCGCATCCAGGGGTTCTTGCTGTAGGTATCACGGGGATATACCTTGTGCGGGGTTGCCCTACCTTAGGCAATAATGTCAGGGGTTGTTGAAAGTGGGGAAAACCTTGGTTTGGGGGGCCCCCAGCCTCAAAGGTTGGGAGGAAAAAGCTTGGGCTACATTGCCCGAGTTATTTCCGTTGGTGCAGAACCGGAAAATGTCAAAAGAGAAGAGGGCATCTCTCGCGTGACCGTTAGACCCTGGGGAATTTGGGTTGGGGAAATCATTCCTCGAGCCTAGCCTGCATTGGCTCGGGGTTGTGATAAAACCATCCCAGGCAAGCCCCTGGAGGGGGGGTTTTGGGAGTGGTATAGGGGGGGGCACTCTACTCGGGGCGGCATCGAGGCCAGGGGTGTGACGACCCCTACAATATTCGGTCATCTGCTGTTCCCGAGGAAGAGGCCTCTAAAATAACTAATTTTTTTTTTTTTTTTGCAGACGGTTTTTTAAATGCGAAGACCTTATGGATGCGACATTAATGAGGAGCACGGCAGGCACTTACAAGGGGTGGTGCCGGAACCATTTAGATATAGGTTTTGCTTTTTGGCCCCAGATTTTCCCCTGGGGGACTTTTGGGTGTTAAAAGACTATGGGAAGATTTTAAACATTTTTACTGGCCCGGTTTTATGGGAATCAGGGGAAGTAGTGAATCTGCCCAGTTTGCCAAAGAATAAAAAAACCTAATAAGGGATTAAACCCCCCCCTTTTAACCCTATAACAGTCGCCGGGGGGAAACCTTTTTGCGGGCTGGTGGTGGATTGTGTGGGGCCGTACAGGACCAAGATGGGAAACCAGTACTTTACTTATATTATTTTTTCCTCACCGATTCCGGAGGGCCCTTTCCCCTACGTAAAATTACCACCCTGTGTCTTGGGCATGGTGAAATTTTTTTCGCAGGTCGGGGTCCCTAAGGAAATTTAAACAGATCGGGGTCAATTTTTTTATTAAACATTTTTTGCACAGTTTTGGGGAAATTTAATATTAAAAAGACGACCCCCATGCTATCACCCCGAAGTCCCAAAGGGGTTGTGGAGCGGGTTTCACCAGTCTCTCAAAAAATATGCTGCGGGCTAATTGTGCCCATACCAGAAGGACTGGGTGAGGGATCCCCCCCCTTTTATTTTCCCTAGGGACAGCACTGGATTCATTACGCTATAGTCCTTTTGAATGACAGGTACCAGGAAGGGGGCCCCCGTGATTTTGAAAGGGTTTCTGGCTTGGTGAAAATTGTGATGCTCCCCCTCGGAGGATTTTCTCGCTTTAGAGACCGTTTTGGGTCACGAAGCATCTGGGGGCTGCAAAACCCGACTCAGCCAAAACCAAATGAAGAAACAATTTTACCGCAAGGGCCCTTCGTACCTTTGAAGTAGGGGAGGAGGTACACATTTTGGGGCCCCGGGCCCGGTAAAAGCTTAAAACAAAGTTCAGTGGGGGGCCGTACAAAGGTTTTGGAAAAGGCACATCAAAATTTCAAAATAACACCCCCAAATTAAAATAAAAGGGAAAATAACCCCCCCCCCCCCCAAAAAAAAATATCCCCCCCCCCCCCCCCCCCCCCCCCCCCCCCCCCCACAATTTTTATCTTTTTTTAAAGGCGCCCCGGGAATTTTGAAAAGGGGGTACCCCCCTTTAAAAGCTAAACCCCAGATTGATTTTAAAAAGGACCAAGGGCGGCCCTTACA
>NC_069465.1:29728211-29745141 GCF_026875155.1 Cherax quadricarinatus | reverse complement strand
ACTTAAGTATCTTCTTGCAGATAACCAAAATAAGCAGACAGCGAGTACTGTCAGCAAGGTTTTCCAGTGGACAGTAAAAATGCTAAATGGGGGAATTTTCAGCTGCTTGGGTATGGAAAGGACGAACTCAAAAGGAACACTATACACAAAACACAAGAGGGTCTACCTGGAGTCTACCTGGAGGGCTTTCCGGGATAAACGCCCTCCCCGGCCCGGTCCACGACCAGGCCTCCCAGTGGATCAGGGCCTGATCAACGAGGAAGTTGCCGCTTGCCGCAGGGTAGTCCAACTACGAACAACAGCCCGGCCTGATCCGGCAGTGACTTTAAGTATCTGTTCAGCTCCCTCTTGAAGACACCCAGGGGTCTATTGTAAGCCCCTTATGGCTGGTGGGAGGCTTTTGAATAGTCCTTGGCCCCGGTACTTATTGTTTTTTCTCTCAGTGGACCAGTTGGCGCCCCTACTTTTCACTGGGGTATGTTGCACCACCTGCCAAGTCTTTTGCTTCGTAGGGAGTGATTCCTGTGTGCAGATTAATTCCCTCTACAATCTTCCAGGTGTAATTATGATATATAACTCTCGCCTGGGTTCCAGTGAGTACAAGTCAAGTGCTTCCCAGGTGTTCCCTGTAATTAAAGTGCTTGATGGAACTATACGCGCAGAAAAGGGTTTCCCTCTATACATTATCAAAGATCTGTAATTTTACCTGCCTTGAATGAGGGATTTAATATACAGCATTATTCCAGCCTAGAGAGAACAAATGTTTTAAAAAAGGGATCATCACTAGCAAGCATCTCTTGTCTTGGATGTTCTCATTATCCATCCTATCAGTTTCCTCGCAGATATGATAGTGGCATTGTTGTGGTCCTTGAAGGTGAGATCTTCGGACATTACCACATCCAGGTCCTTTACATTACTTTTCCGCTCAGTCGTGTGATTAGAGTTTGTAATATACTCAGTCTTAGCTATTATGTACTCTAGTTTTCCATAACGGAGTAGTTGGAATTTGTTTTCATTGAACATCATATTGTTTTTCCGTTGTCCCATTGGAAAACTTGCTTACATCATCTAAATTTGCCGTGTCCTCATTGGATGACACTCTCATGCAAAGGGTCACCAAATAGAACGAAAGGAAAACGTAAAAGATTTGAAATAATGTCACTGACTTAAACTTTTAAATAACATGATAAGACAAAGATCACGACAGCGAGGAGGGTGATGGGGTGGGGAACGAGAACTTTCAAAACAAGGAAATAATGCCAGTGCTAACACTCTTCAAATCACTAGTGCTCCCTTCATTTAGAATATTGCTCAGTGCTAACGGCTCTTTCAAAGCAGGAGAAATATCAGAGCTGGAACAAATACAGACATCGTTTACGGCTCAGATTGATCCAGTAAAGCACCTAAATTACTGGGAACGCCTTCAAGTCTTGAACATGTACTCACTGAAGCAGAGGAGAGAGATACATATTAATATATAAATGGAAAGTACTCGAGGGCCTGGTTCCGAACTGGGACATTGCCATAACAGCATACTGTAGTGAGAGATAAGGGAGGAAGTGCAAAAAATAAACAGAGTGAGGAACAGGGATGAGGTGGGGACAAAACGGGAAAACTGTATCAACGTCCGGGGACCAGACAATTCAACATCTTACCAGAAGATATCAAAACACGGCTGAAACACAGTCTAGAAGCCTTCCAGAGGAAACTGACAAGTATCTTCACCAGGTGCCAGATCAACCAGGCTGTGATAGATGTGTGGGGCACGGGCCGTCCAGCAAGCAACCAGACCTGGCTGACTAGCCAAGCACCAGAGACGAGCCCTGTCCCATGACCAGCTTCCGAGAATAGTTAAACTCTCGAAACTCTTCAAAGGTAAAAACATAAGGTAAACAACTCATCATCACCACCAACACTAACAACCACCCAACCACCCAACCACCTTCCATCACCACCATCACTACAACACCGACCCAACCACCTCCATCACCACATCATCATCAGGGCCATCACACCACAACAACCATCACCACCGTGGAAATAAATGGCATAGAAATACCGACACAAGGAAAAATAAACACATAACAGAATAAATGTGAAAAATTGTCTATAATGATCACATTAACTGTTTATGCTTTTATTTTTTCGCCAATTACCTCCAACCACCACGCATCACAACCACCACAACCACCACCGACCGACATTCACCACCACTAACACGCACAACCACTGACCAATCACAACTACTAACGATCAACAACTACTAACATCACAACCACACCCTCACAACTACCATCACAACCACTACCATCACAACCACTACCACTAACAATCACTACTACCGTCACAAATACTACCATCACAACCACTACCATCACAACTACCATCACAACCCACTACCAATAACCACTACCACACAACCACTGCCATCACTACCCACTAACATCACAACCACATAACATCACAACTACCACCATCACAACACCACCATCACAACCACCACCTCACTAGACCACCACCCATCAACCACCACCATCACTACCACCACCATCACAACTACCACCTATCACACAATATATCACCATCAACAACTACCACCATCACACTACCACCATCACAACCCCCCCATCACAACCACCACCATTACAAACTACTCACCCATCACAACTACCACCAACATAGACCAACATCACACCACCCGACCATCACAACCACCACCATCACAACCATCACCATCACAACCACCACCATCATAGCAACCACCATCACTAACCACCATTCACAACCACCACCATCACAACCAACCATCACAACCACCATCATCACAACCACCATCACAACCACCACCATCACAACCACCACCAATTCACACAACCACTACCATCACTACCACCACCCATCACAACTACCACCATTCACATTAACCACCATCACAACTCCACCAATCACAATTTACCACCATCACAACCGCAACACCATCACAACCACACCATCACAACTACCACCATCACAACTACCACCAACATAACCACCATCACAACCACCACCATCACAACCATCACCATCACAACCACCAAACTCAACCACCATCACAACCACCATCACAACCACCACCATCACAACCACCGAGCACAACCACCGACCATACACAACCACCATCACAACCACCACCACTACAATCACCTCACCCACCAGCAACCACCACCACCAACCAGCCCACCATCACAAACTCCATCACAACCAACCACCTAACACAACCCCACCATCACAACCACCATCACAACCACTACCATAACAACTACCACCATCACAACTATCCTACCACCAACATAAAATAATTAATTAAAAAAAAGATATATAAAAATAAATTTATTAAGCATAATTATATTAATAATAATGGTATCTAAATAAATAAAACAAATAATCAATAAAATCCACAACAATTAAAACCAACATCACTTAATAAAGAAAATATCATACTTATATACATAAATAAAAACCAACACCTCCAACCACAATATCTTACACAATTCACACCTCCCACCATCAAAAACACCAACCATCACAACAACTAAATCACGAAAACCACCATCACAAACTTCCACCATCACAATTACAAAACATCACAACTACATCCCATCACAAACCACCATCACAACCACCCACCAGCACAACTACCTACCATCACAACTACCACCAACTAACCACCTTCACACAACTCACCACACCATACACTACCACCACCATCACAACCAGCACCATCACAACCACCACCATTACAACCACCATCACAACCACCATCCAACCACACCATCACACACCACCATCACAAACCTCCACACACAACCACCACCATCACAACCACCCATCATCACAACCACCACCCTCACTACCACCACCATCAAAACTACCACCATCACAATCTCCACCATCACAACTACCACCATCACAATTACCACCATCACAGCCACCACCATCACAACCACCACCATCACAAATACCACCAACACACTACCACCAACAATAACCACCATCATCAACCACCACCATCACAAACTCACCACCACACTACCACGCACCATCACAACCTATCACCATCACAACCACCACCCATTACCAACCACCATCACAACCACCATCACACCACCACCATCACAACACCACCCACCTACAAAACCACATCACAACCACCACACTACAATCACCATCACCACAACCACCATCCACCACAACCACCACCATCACAACCCCCACCACACCACACCCCGAACCACTACGAAGCTTCTTGCTTCTTTATATGAAATATTTAAAAATTTTATTATTCTGCTAACGCAGCTTGAGCACGAGAAATTTGAAAAAATAATTGCAAACAGTTTAAACTCATCTTCCATCGAACTGGAAGTATTATGCTAACAAAAATATAACATGATTAAAATTTTCAAGCTTGAAAAGCGACACTTCTCAGGTCACAATTCCCGTCAGGCGAAGTTTAAATCCGTGATATTGTGTTTGAAAAAAATACAAATTCCATTCACTCTAAGATCAATTTTAAGAAATGAAAACTGAAATAACTCGACATAAATAAATGTAATACAAGTGGCTAGAGGACAGATGCGGAAATTAAATACAAGTGGGCTAGAGACAGAAGGAAATGAATACGTGGCTAGAGGACAGATGGACATGAAATACAATGGCTAGAGGACAAAGGAAATTAAATACAAGTGGCTAGAGGACAGAAGGAAATGAAATACAAGTGGCTAGAGACAGATGGAAATGAAATAGCAAGTGGCTAGAGACAGATGGAAAATGAAATACAAGGTGGACTTAGAGGACAGAAGGTAATGAAATACAAGTGGCTAGAGGACAGAATGGAAATGAAATACAAGTGGCTAGAGGACCAGAAGGAAATGAAATACAAGTGGCTAGAGAAGCAGATGGAAATGAAAATACAAGTGGCTAGAGGAACAGATGAAATGAAATACAAGTGGCTAGAGGACAGAAGGAAATGAATTACAATTAGGCTAGAGGAATGTCATGCTTAATTTAATTCAAGTAAGAAATATTGTATTACACTCCCAGAGCAGTGACGGAAAAAGTTAGGTCAATACAAGAACCGTCTAAACAAGAGAGCCAAAACACTTGTACTCTCCAGAACAGAAAATTGTCCAACAGTGCCAAATGCAGATATATCGGTGAGGGAATAATTTACTACTGAAAAATTAAGTCAAATACCTAAGTAATTTGAAACCCCTAAAATCCACGAACTGTTAACTCCCCAAGCCTGAACTTTGGAAGAAATGTTATAGATAATTTGCACCTTCTAAAATACTAGGATTTTATTAAAACCTGATCCCAGTCTGTGATTGTAAATACTCATTCATGAAGCGGAAGGACAACCCACAGTGTAAACTGCTTTTAAAAGAAAAGATTAAAGCACACTGACTACCCTTGTTTTAAATATTTTAATTAAGTTTCTCTCTCTATGTATATTGAAAATACACCTAGACCCTATATTCACAATAAAGAGTAGTGATGAGTATTTTTAGCATTCATTTACCGTGTAAAAAAAAAGTCATTACAAAAAACCATACCCCGGCCAGGGATTGAGAAACCCGCGTTCAGAGAGTCACAAAACTCCAGCCCGTCGCAAATCGTGTCATACATTATCGTAGTCAAGTCATACTAACTCGACTCAAAACACGAAATCCTAACACAATTGTCTAACAATTCAAGGTTACAGGTGGAGCTGGAAGCCATAGGTTTTCAAGCCCCCCCCCTTTCCCTGATTAAAATGAATTACATCCTGTAAGACTTGTAATTCAAATTGCACCATCCAAGTTTGCCTTAGATGCCCTCCCCTTCCACACGGAATGCTGGGTAGTTGGCGTATAGTATTCACTCTCATTTATCGAGTCATTGCACATTTTAACCTGAAAGTCTACGAGACAGTCTCTAAATGACAAACATTTTTAATCAAGAGGTGTAGCATTCCTTGTGTTGATACTCACATATTCTATTTATTTTTCCAGTTGATCCATATTTGCAATTTCCCCCAGTGTAGACGGACATTAGTGATTTTTTTAATGGCCCATTTTATGTCCAGGTTAGGGACTATTTGTTTTACAGGGATTTGAAACTGACTCATATAGCTAATAAATCTGCACTGGTGCCTGAGGAGATTTTACACAGGCGAATCTGTAGTGAATCAGTAGAAGAGTCTATAGACTAATCATTACTGGGTTGGAGGTTGCATGGGTGAGATAGGATGCTGTCCCTGCCTCAGACGTATCATGTACCTCTTCCGTGATCTGCATTCATATCCGAGTCATCTGCTGATATGAATATGTTGAATATTGTTTGATCATGGCTTCCATCTTTCACGTTCTCTCCCTCAGAGAGTCCTCTTTAAGTTGTTGACTCTGATATCTGAACTTTCTCCTTTACCCCCTGTTTATATATTTTAGTTGACTTGGCCAAGAGAAGCGCTGTTTAGTCCTATTACTATCCGTACCCTCCTCAAGTACTTTCTGTCCAAAGCTAGATTAGGATACTGACAGAATGGCATACAGAGAGCACTTGTGAACGTTTGGAGGTACTTCAAAAAACAAGAATGGTTATAACATTGACGCATATTGTTTGTCAAAAGAGAATGTCTCTAGTACAGAGTAAACACGCTTTATAATTACAGTAATCTAAAAAGGTTTCTGGATAACTCACAATCCTAAAAGTAACTTAATTGTCAGTTAATGGAATGCCAATTTTTGGGGGGGCACATTAATGAGCATAATTTGTACCATTCTATAAGCAGTAATTTATTCAGTTGTATTAGATAATTTGACCAGTTCTATAGAAGCAGTAATATGCACCAGTTGTACGCTGTCTCCATTACACTGATCCACGGTCTTTTGGTAAACATGCTTGAAAGTAAACATGAACAAATACGAACTAACTAATTAATTTCTAATCACGATATCTATGGAGAAAGTAATAAGTAATTAAAGAGTACAGTCTTTTCCGCCGCCAGAACTAAGATTAAGACTAGTCCTTTAAGAAATACAGTTTGTGTGGAAATGTCAGTCACACGAACACAGTCAGGGTCTTACGTTAGTGTCAAAGCACACAACCATTTAAATACGAATCTCAGACATGCTCTACACGAATGAAATCACTTTAATCGGATTATATCTGAAATCTTGTGTTTGTAAACCACATTTTGCACCACCTGTTATTTGAAGACAATGTAAAAAGTAATAACCATTGTTTATATAGAAGTAATCATAAGATGTAAGAATATTCTTCAGATTTTATTTACATTTGGTACTGGGTAAATTAAATATGAAAAGAATTTCTACTATATGAAATGACTATAATTATGCCAGTGGGGAATAATAAAGCACATGTTGGTCTCATATCATCCAGCTCTTTCTCGCTTCCGTCTCACTGGATGAGCATGAGTGGATACTCAAGCCACACAAAATAAAACCCGAGGATTAAACAGGACTCGTATACATTTTTTTATAATAACAGTGTCCAGTTTCAATTAGGCAGTAGCTTAAAATACGAAATGCATAATCCATAAAAATATTATAACAAGTGGAACGTTTGCATAATATAGTCTGACCTGAGCCAGAAATAGAATAATGAGTGTCCAGAATAGAAATTGTGAGCTACTACCCCAAATGCTCGAATCTTTACTATACTGTCCATGGTCACCGGTCCAAAAGTTTGAGAATTAAAGGTGTTTTTCTTCTAGATAAATGAAGCCACATGAGTCAGAGTTGGCAGTTTTCGAAAGAACACTTTGTATGATGTTCCTGTATCGCATCAACCTATTATATAAGCTTCTCTGAGAAACATTCACATTAGTCAGCTGTTTTAAGTCATCATAATTTGAATTCTGTGTTTAAGCCACACATTTACTGGTTGCTCATGAGTGCGGCGCCGAGGCCAGCACCCCACCGCATCAAGCGAGTACTTGTGGATGCCACATTACTGATGGTTTAAATCACCATGTGCATTGAACTACATTCATGGGCAAGCTCTAAACTCCAAAGGAATACGTGATTATAAATAAAACACGTTGTGCAATACTTAAGTATTTTTTTATTCAAGAAACTTTTACGGCAAGAATTAAGATACCCAAGTGGTTGCACAAGTGTCTTATTTATCAGTCTTGTCAGTGTAACCAAACCGACAAGTTGATAAATAAGGAACATGCAACATCTGAGACGAGAGAGAACCTTGGTGTGTCTCTGATCAACACCGTCGCCTTCCATAAAGGCACAATCCCCCTTCAGTAAAAAGAGAATAGTAAATTTAAGGGGAAGAAGTCCTCTGGGGTGTTGAGAAAAAACCCTCCACCATTACATTTAGTTATCACTAGTGAGTGTAATAGGTACGAGAATTTTAGTGAGTTGTGATATGTTTAGTATTGAAATGCAAAGACAGACTGAAGAATGAAAGTAACTTTGGTCCGTTCACGCGTTCAGTGCTGCTACGTCCATGTTGTTTTTACTTTTACAAATAATTCTATGGGGTGGGTGGGAGAAATGTAGTTATCAGGGGAGGAATCGTGGAATGACGCAAACACGGCTTTCACTGTTTGTTTAGTGTGAGGAAATTATCCTGTAATAGTTGTGTTGGATGACGACCCCTTTTTTATATTTTTTAATAGCCAAGTAATCATTCAGGCATATATTTTTGTCTAAGTATAAAAAATCTTGCAGGACACAGAGGCTAAACAACATATCTAAGCACATATTCTAAGCTCAACATCCTGCTCACCCTCTGAGGGGGGGGGGTTCAGGAAGCAGTGGACATGTTACTTAGTCCCAACACATGATCTCTATCTCACTTCCAATTACGTTCTTTCACCACCAATTCCTCGTAACAGTAAATGGTGTGAACCACTCTCATTGCAAGTAAATTCGATTATTTCCTTAGAAATTTCATGATGAACGCAAGTAAATAAATCGGGTTAATTGCAGAGAAACCGAACAATTTGAAAGAAATATGAGGAATTCAAAAGCATGAAAAAGAAAATCTGAAATTGATGAAGGATTCTTAGCTCATGCTCTATAAGGAATATAAAGCCAAACTGACTTGTATATCCCCTCCAAAATAAATTGCCTAATTTCTAACCTCCAAATCCTGACCCAAATCAGAAAATTTCGAAATCGTAAAAATGTTTTGAAAACATTTAAAAATATCATTAACATTAAAACTAATTAAAACTAATATTATTATTATTATTATTATTATTATTATTATTATTATTATTATTATTATTATTATTATTATTATTATTTTTATTACATTATTAATATTATTCCAACAATCCATGGAGAGATGGGTTGATTACTTAACTCATGGGAGTCCCATACAAAACCCTGGAGAAATGGAATCATTCTGATGATCTAAGGAATATAGATAGATTAAAATTCCTTAGGTTTAAGAGTCGTCACCCTGTTGATACAAGGCACTGCTTTAGATCCCAGCAACTGAATTCAACACCCATTAAGGGTCAGAAGGCAGGACCCTAGGCGGCCCCAGGCAAACCCTGAAAAATATTTAAATAAAATCACTCAGAAAATCCATCCAGCACAGACTTTGTACTTAAGTATGATCCCGTGTACGTGTTATTTGCATTACCATAAACAGGATCAGTCTGAGCAAAATATGGATAACTTCAAAACACGTTACAAACGTAAGTTATTCCTTATTTGCAAGCGCGTGTTGATCAAAAAGAGAATCAGAATATTCAAAAAAAGATAAAATTAACCATTGCGAATAATTTTTTGGACTACCATTTGAAGGCCTACCTAATAGGATACCGAGGAGAACCTCGGTGGTTGTCCAAAATATGCGAAGCGGGATTCTTTGGAGACACTTAATTTCAAAATCCCGACTAACCTTCTACATTTTGCACTAACGCTCTAAAACGATAATTTTGCCGAAGAACTGCTGAACAAAATATTTAACTCATTGATCAATATTAGTCATTGATCAATATTAGTCATTGATCAATATTAGTCATTGATCAATATTAGTCATTGATCAATATTAGTGCATGACAAATAATAAAACAAAATGTTTAATGACAGTTTTGTTAAATAAAAGTTATGTTTCATTTTGCATTAAAACATTCATGCTTAAAGTGATATTCAGAAATTAATTAAATTCATGTAAATGGAAAACCCGAAAGGCAGTAAATATCATCTACATGAGCAGCATTAAGCTGCCAGAGCCGCTCATTAGACTGGGACTACAACCTCGTTCCCTACGCAATTGTTTTATAATTTGTTACCTCTAAACCCGTGTGGATTATTCAGTGCAAGAAATGAAGGAGTCTCGATCCATCGTGCACTAGTCACGGCCCAGACACCAGTGTCTAACCAGTCACTCTGTTTAATGATTTCATCTCTGGCATTGTATTCCTGTCCCTGGTAATAGTTCCTCAAAAATTTCTATTCTGATTTATGTAGCCAAGACTATCATTTAGAAAACACATAAGAGAACAAAAAAAAAAAAAAAAAAAAAAAAAAAAAAAACTTTGAAGAGGTGTTTTAAGACGCCATCTTTACAAATGGCTGCAGTCAAATTTTAACTGCATTTATTTCAGCTTTTGCTTCTCTTTCTGATGTCATTCTGCATCTAAATACATGTTTTGGGGTCAAGAAATTCAAATTTAAGGTGTTCAAATCCCCAAGCAATTAACTATAAAGAAACCATAGTAAGCTGTAATACAGATTATAATTTTCTGGTATTAAATGCGTTATAACTCACATTTAATACCAAATGGATTGTGGATGTAACAAACTGTTTACTCTGCTAGACGATAACAGTGACAAAGATTAAGTTGCGTATCGGAAGAAACCGAGTTTGTCTAATCAATGCTATTAATCGTTTCCTTTGAAAAAGACCAAGTTGTTCAGTTATTGCTTCAATGCTTGTAACATCTGTAACATGTAGACAAGTAATTCACAGCGGAGAGAGGTCCTAAATAAGTGCATCAGACAGGGCAAATATTTTGTTTATCTACAGGTTTTTTTTCAAGATGACGCTTATACTCGCTTAGCAGATCTGGAATCAGATCAGTCTTTGCAAGAAATCTTCAGTTTTGGATGCAGAAAGAGTAGATCGAATTGTGTTTATCGAATTTTGCCAGCAGGCATAATTCTATGAACACAAAAGTAAACACAAATATATATGGAGTGGGAGAAAAATATACACGTTCTTTTTCCTAAACTATCTGGGAAACATCAAAGGTAATGAGACTTCATCCAGCAAAAAAGTTCATAGAATATCTGTCGAAGTCGACAGGAGAGAGATGAGGCAGATGCGTCCACTCACGTGCGTTTTTTCTACCAAAGGAGTTTTATCTTCTTGCACTTGTATACCGTGGCACTCTCATGTCAGTCAAGTGTCTCTCTCCTGTCATGACGCCATGCAGGTTTTTAGGCAGTTATTTATTTTTTTTTAGTCGCTGAATTGGAAGGGTTATAGTAAAAGAGTTAAAAAGAGCCTTGTGAAAAATGACAGTGAGGGATGTATAATGGGATATTTAATAACACAGCTTTATACAAAAATTTCATTTGTATAGGAAAAAGTAACTATAAGTAACGTGAACATAACTAGGGAAATTTACTCTAATATTTAATTAGAATTAAAATTTTGAGGGGTAACCTTTATCATGGTCATAATTTTGAAAAGAACGACGGGTATAATCTGATGCATAATTAAATGATAGCTTGTTAAAAAATAACACTAATGCAGAAGAGGTATTTACATACGTCGTTTTTGTATACAAGTCGATTGTCCTCGATAAAACTCCTAGATATAAATGTAGACATAATGAAAAAATCTGCAAATAGTGTTTTTCTATAATCGTCGGCATTTCTTGACTTCCAACATTTTGTTAGCTACAATAAACAGTGACGGACTAAAGGAAGAGGAAACTAGGACGCTACTCTCGAAGTCCCTACCAAAAAATAAAAAAAAAAAAAAAAAAAGAGGTCTCCACTGTATACTTTCTGGCAATCAGGCATAGCGTAATACTTTTGAAATGTTATTGATGTCCAAAAACACACAAGTTCAACACACACATCACACACAGCAACAGCATTACTAAAACTAAGATGGTAAATATGTTACTGAACTACAAGATTGATCAAGAGACAGATAGTAACAAGAATGGTAACTTGCAATGACTTTCAGAAATACTTAATAGAAAAGGGACAGATTTACGTTCTGAAGGAAGTTTTAGGATTGTAGCGGTAACAAGTAGTGTCTCATAGGGGTCACTTGCTGGTAGCCCGCCTCAGTTCTTTAACACATCATAACGCAACTGGATTTCCTCGTTCTTAAATTCCCTGTAATAAAATTTCGGCGATTTACTTTATTTAAGGGTTTAAAAGTTTACTTTTGATTATATCGATTATTTTAAAATAACGATTTATTATGAAACCACATCTCAAATAATGAATATTAACTTAACAGGTGATGAGAAATTTATGAAGAGTGGAACATAACACAGGACCTCACCTTGGGGACTCAACTATTACAGTTATACAATATAAATCACTGCCTGAAAACTCATTTCATGTGACCAATTCTAAGTTAATAAAATATAAACCTTCTATTCGCTATTTACAGAGGACATAAACTAATAAAAACAAAATCGAAAGCTAACAAATTATATATATGGTCAGAAAAATACTGAAATTCCTCCCAGCAAAGCAAAGCTATGAATATCTGGGAATCTACAGATCATTAATGGAGATTAACCCAGAGAGAACAGAGACTGAAAACCTCAACATGAGATATAACCTAAGGGTATGGATTCTAGATTCGAATATTTCGTTTGAAATATAAAAAAAGCGTTCTCATACGCCGACTTATACTTTGCCGCAATAGAGAATCCAGTATCTGAGAGTAATATACACCGAATCGGCTCTTCAACCAGATTTGTTACAAAGCAGCTTCCAGAGCTGAGAGGGAGCTGCTTAAACCAAGCTTAGAGGAAGGCCTATGATAACAGACAGAACTACGGATATTTTATAAGACAGAAAGACTATTTTAAAACTGGAAATTAGACCCAAGTAAAATTACACATCATACGCTAGACACGCATGAAGCAAGAGTGATGAAAAAATAATTATTAAATATCATAGAATGCTAGAAAGTACACGAAGATAATCTGAAGAATATTAATAATTCCAGATTTCCAGTAGGGTTTCTCCAGCGTGCTATTAGTCGTAACATTAGGCACGTTAAGATAAAGAAAAATAAATGACAAAAAGCGATATTAACTCAGTGATGGTTTAAATGAAATTGTAATTCATTCATAACGACAACTACATGGATATGTATCAGTCTGAGAAGGCATATTTGCTAATTTATTACACTGATTCTGAGAATGGATGTCAAAATGAAAAGTGATAAAAGTTTGAAACAATAATACTGGTTCTCACCACTTGTGTTGACATTTCAATTCCCAGCAATAAGTTAAATATCTTTTCGCAACCTAACGTTTTGTGGAAAGGCATTAGATATTAAAAGCCTTTTTTTTCCACCTGAGTGTTTCGAACCCTTCGTGTACCCAAGTCAGCCGGGTTTTTTGTAAATACTCAGAAGACAGACAATTATGGAAAAACCTCGGGGAAAATGGTGGGGAGCAAAACTTCTTGAAAGCTTCTCGGTCCCTTGGTGGACTGGCCTCTCTGCATTGATCACGCCCACACTTTAGGAACATAATTTCTAAAAAATATCTTCTGTTAGCAGCCAAACAAACAAAAAATCGGTTCATTATAAAATTAGAAGTACAAAAAATTAAAAATAACAAAAAACACTTTTAAAAAGCTTTTCCTGGGCTTCACCGTTAATCCACTGTGAAGTTTTGTTCCGAAATCCACATAACAGAGGGGAAAAAAAAAACTGTGGAAGCGCAGTAACGAATTATTTGAAGGAGAAAGTTTTCTGTACTTATGAAAGTAGCACAAAGTTCGTGACAAGAGGTGCAACTCATATGTGGTACATTGTTGTTACCGCACGTTATAAAAACAAATACGTGTAATATGAAGGTTTAATGTGAATGAAATGCTACAGCAAGTTCTTGAACTATCGTAGACGACCAATATCTGTTTATTTTAATTAAGTGGATCCATGCTAAAATGTGAAATCCACATGGGGGTTAAAAACATGGGTGGATCTGTGCTAAACATGTGGATCCCATGTTAACATGTGAATCCATGCTAACATGTGGAATCCTGGGCTAACATGTGGATCCACTATGCTAACATGTGGATCCCATGCTAACATGTGGATCCATGCTAACATATGCGAACCCACATGAACATCACTAGTTGTGGTCTATCGGTAATATCCCGTCAGCAAGTCAGTAGTTTAGTATTACTGGCCCTGCTAATTTTAAGGGCTTGATTGCCATGGGGCTCAACTCCTCTATCTTCACAAATTAGTTCAGGAATTGCCTCTCAACAACTTTGCCACCGCCTTCCTCTCTGTCTGTACTGTCTGTCTGTCTGTCTGTCTGTCTCTCTCTCTCTCTCTCTCTCTCTCTCGCTCTTCTCTCTCCTCTCTCTCTCTCTCTCCCTCTCTCTCTCTCATCCGCTCTATGCAATCCTTCGAATCTCCCCTGTATATTCCATACCTTCTTTCAAAACACAAATTCATCAACCATTTTGCTTCTGCAACTTGTTATAGGAGAAAATTGGTACGTTAGTACCTGCTGAGAGTTGTGCTCATGTTCCACAACAAACAGTATTAATCATTGAGAACAGAGATAGTGCTTATGAGAGATACGTGAGGTTAATGTGTGTGTGTGTGTGTGTGTGTTAAGAATGTTTGTGAGTAAGGAAAGAGAAGTGTGTAAGAAAAAGAGTTTGAAAAGAACTCGTGTAAGAGAGTTTTTTTTGGGGTTTTTAATGTAGAAGAAAGTAGATATTTTAGAAAGAGATCAGTTTTTGTTTAATTAAGTAAATGAAGTGTGCAGCTGGGAGGTGTGTTAGACTGAAGTACAGACTGTGTGGTAAGACGGAGGTGTGTAAGACTGTGTGGTAAGACGGAGGTGTGTAAGACTGTGTGGTAAGACGGAGTGTGTAAGAATGTTATCGTAAGGGTCTTAATGGAAGATATCGTAGGTTGAAGGTAGACACACTTGTTGGATGGTAACTATATAATTGTCAGTCGAGATGGTGAGGGATGGTAGCCCAGCTGCCTTGCCTGTCTGCTGAATGGTCTGGCCGCCGAGTGAGAGCGGTGCAGGATATGAGCCTACACATGAGCAATCCCGTTGTACGTCACACAATAGCACAGGGCCTACAAGGGATCTCGTTATCTAAAGGCACATGGATGATACTAATATGCTATGCTATATAATACAGGGAATAAGGGATCAGCAATTATGCTGACAGCATCGGTCATGTTACGAATGTCGTCCCGACATACACTACTATACTATAGCCTGAACGGCAGGCGGATCTGGGCTGATTCTATACTATAAACCAAATTCCTTTATAACTTAGAACTAATGGATGGTACAACATGATTTTGACGTAATGGGTGTTACGTAATGAGTTTTAACGTAATGGCATTTACTAACTATAATAAGAACAAATCATTGTTAAAATATGGAGGATTTGATGGATCGATCTTAATTCAAGCACCCTACGGATTTTCTGAGGAAGTATTAATTATATATATATATATATTTATACAAGGTGAAATAAACAGCAAAAGCATCGGTGCACTCAGTATTACTGTCAAATTCTCAGAATTACGGAGGGAACGTGAACACGAAATTTCTGACAATGATCAACTATTGACAAAAACCACACAGTTGTAATTTCATCTCTTTCGGACATCTAATTATACAGATTTGTACATTTTAAACCTCCAATTCTGCGAGGGTAAGGTTTACGGTTCATGCAGGATTGGTATCATTCAGGGAGGATCGAATTCCTCTGCAATGGCTAACACATGCCTTGACTGAGGACCAGTCTGAACGAGTATCTCAAAAAAGATACAACACAAATCACTAGTGACTGTGGAATTACTAACTCGTCTGCTAGGAGTACTCAACTACGACTATTCGATCAGATTTCTTGGCTCATTACAAAGTCATAATGGGTGCTGGTGGCTTCACAGTTAAGAAATAAGATCTCTGGAGCAGGGAATCGAATCACCAGAAACACAAGGGATCGGTTCTTTGGGCATTTTTTGACATCCTCGACAGTAAATGGAGGAATCGCAGGAACGACACTAACGTGTCGCGTATAAAGCATCTGCGACTACATTCGATTGCCAGGTAAATGTCAAAATGGGTTGAACTCTTGGATAGTCAAGGTCCATCTGGATAAACCTCAAGTAGGCTGTTTATTCTGGAATAAAGGGTATTAGTTTCTTTCTTACTGGAGGAAGAACAAACTCGGTGGAGTGGATGACTCCCCTCCGTTGAAAAACATTAAACGCTATTAACACGCAATATGAGCAAGGGAGAACGTATCTACTATCTCACTGCAAGCACAGGAGAAAAGAAATGAACACGGTAAACTATGCTGTATTCAATTGAGTCGCCACACAGTGGGCACGAAGTATCAGCTATATAAGAAACTACACTTACAAACGTTAACATGGAAAGTTACTCGAGAAAAAACTTCTTACAATGCACTGATTACTGTCAACTAGGATGGGATCACCATCATCAAAACACAAGGAAACAACGCAACAGAAACTCTAGTGAGAACACTAGCTGTTATAGAGGACGTCTTTCTGCAGGACAGTATGTCACACAACAAAGAAGATGGAATTACTAGTTTTCAAGTATTCGTTTTCTGACAAGGCATCCCCTGTGGAGAAGAAACTATACTCGAACTAGCAGTCATAGCAGGGATAGGCTGTGCACTCAGCAGTC
>NC_069465.1:29706684-29727711 GCF_026875155.1 Cherax quadricarinatus | reverse complement strand
ACTCTAAATACGCATTCCTGTTGCAGGCAAAGTATATGTACATACTGAGTTCGAATAAATTTTTGTAATACGAACGCTTTTTTTTATAATTTCAAACGAAATATTCGAATCTAACCCACCCTAGATATCTCCATTTTGGGGTTTTTCATCTCTGTTCCCCCTGTGTAACCCAAATTAAATGATTTTTAAATTTCCCCAGTATTCATAGTTTTTGCCTTTGCGGGGAAGGGTTTTTCAGTTTTTTTTCTGACCATAAAAATTTTTTGTTCGCTTCGGTTTTGTTTTTATTAGTTTATCGTCCTCTGTAAATAGCGAAATAAAAGGGTTTTTATTTTTTCTTTTACAAAAAATTGGTCCTATGAAATGATTTTCGGGCAGTGTTTATATTGTATAACGTAATGTTACCCCCAATTGGGGGCCCCCTGTTGATGTCACCTTAAAATTTAAATCATCCCCTTATTAACTTTAAATTTGCGAGTGTTACAAATAAATCGTTTTTTAAAAAATAATCGAATAATAAAAAGAACTAAACCTAAAAAAAAAAATCGGGGAAATTTTTTATACAGGATTAAACGAAAAAACCATTGACCTTATTGGGTTTAAAAAGAACTGAGCGGCCCGCAGTGCCCCCAATGGACAAAAACTTGTTACCGCACACTCCTAAAACTTCCTCCCCCGAACCGAACCTTTTTCCCTTTTCAATTAAATATTCTGCAAGTCATTGCAATACAATTTTTGTTATATCTCCCTTGATCTTCCCCGTAGAAAAAAAAATACCATCAAGTTTTCAGGAACATTTTTTTTTTTTTTTTTTTTTTTTTTTTTTTTTTTTTTTGCCCCCCGTTTGTTTTGGTTTTTTTTTGTTTTTTTGGGGACTTCAGATTTGCGTCCGGTTTCCCTTCTTTTTCCTCCCGTTTAAAAGAAAAGCTAACAAAAGTTGGGAAATCAAGAAATGCCGACGATTAAGAAAAACACTATTTGAAGATTTTTTCATTTATTTTCCTACTTAAAACTAAAAGTTTTATCGGACAATCGACTTGATATACCAAAACAACGTATGTAAATAATCTCTTGCTGCACTTATGTTTTTTTTAACAATTTAAACATTTAATTAATGATCAGATATACCCGTCGTTCTTCTGAAAATATGACCATGCATAAAGGTACCCCCTCAAAATTTTAATTCCTAATAAATATTAGAGTAAATTTCCCTAGTTATGTTCACTTTAAACCTTATAGTTACTTTTCCCTAAACAAATGAAATTTATTTTATTAAACCCTGTTGTTATTAAAAATCCCATTATACATCCCTCACTGTCATTTTCACAAGGCCTTTTTAACTCTCTTACTATACCTTCCACGCAGCGACTAAAAAAAAATAATAACTGCCTAAAAACCTGCATGGCGTCATGACAGGAGAGAGACACTTGACTGACATGAGAGTGCCACGGTATACAAGTGCAAGAAGAAAAAACCCCTTTTGGGTTTAAAAAAACGCACGTGAGTGACGCATCTGCCTTCATCTCTCTCCTGTCGACTTCGACAGTATTCTATAAACTTTTTTGCTGGATGAACCCTCATTACCTTTGATGTTTCCCAGATAGTTTGGGAAAAAAGAACGTGTATGTTTTTCTCCCACTCCAATATATTTGTGTGTTTACTTTGTGTTTCATAGAATTATGCCTGCTGGCAAAATTCGATAAACACAATTCGATCTACTCTTTCTTGCATCCAAAATGAAGATGTCTTGCAAAGACCCACGCACCAACATCATTTATATTATTTTTTTTTCTTTCAACAAGTCGGCCGTCTCCCACCGAGGCAGGGTGACCCAAAAAGAAAGAAAATCCCCCAAAAAAAAAAAACTTTCATCATCATTTCAACACTTTCACCTCACTACCACATAATCACTGTTTTGCAGAGGTGCTCAGAACAACAGCTTAGAAGCATATACGTATAAAGATACACAACACATCCCTCCAAACTGCTAATATGATCTCGTATTCCAAGAAAGCACTTCTTGAAATATTTTATGCTCATCTGTGTGCTCACATCCTTCTAAGTCTTCAGTATAAACATTGTCTCTAAGATACTCTGGAAATCGAAATCCTCTTTCTGACCCATTTCTTAATCCAGTAATGGTTTGGGTTGTTGCGTGATAAAAAAGTAACCCCGTATATATTTTAAAATATATATAAATATATATATATATATATATATATATTATATATATATATAAAATATTTTTTATGTGGTGTGTGTGTGTGTGTGTGGGGTGTGTGTGGTGTGGTGCCGAATAGGCAAAAACTTGCTACTTTGGCATAAATAGCAACGCTTTTCTTACCGAATAAGGCAAGCGAAAAATTTGTGTATACCTGGAGTATACATGGAGAGGGTTTCGGGGTCAACGCCCCCGCAGGACGGTCTGAGATTAGACCTCGTGCTGGATCAGAGTCTGATCAACCAGGCTGTTACTGTTGGCACACCAAACGATTACAGACCCCAACCCTCTGGGAGCTACGATTTTTGGTGCCTTCCAGGCCTGTGGTGTTGTGGATGGTGGTTGTGATGGGTGGTTGTGATAGTGTGGTTTAAATGGGGTTTGTGATAGTGGTGGTTGTGATGGTGGTGGCTGTGAATGGTGGTTGTGGATGTGGTGGTTGTGATGGTGGTTGTGATGGTGGTGGTTGTGATGGTGGTGGCGGGGGAGGGTGGGTGTGATGGTGGTGGTTGTGTGATGGTGGGGTTGTGATGGTGGTGGTTTTGATGGTGGTTGTGATGGTGGTGGTTGTGATGGTGGATGTGAGGTGGTGGTGTGATGTGGGGGCTGTGATGGTGGTTGTGATGGTGGTGGTTGTGATAATGGTGGTTGTGATGGTGGTGGTGTGTATGTGGTTGTGATGGTGGTAGCTTGTGATGGTGGAATTTGATGTGGTGGTTGTGGATGTGGGGTTGTGATGGTGGTTGTGGTGATGGTGGTTGTGATGGTGGGTGGTTGTTGATGTGGTGGTTGTTGATGGTGGGGTTGTGATGGTGGGGGTTGTGAGGGTGGTTGTGGGTGATGTGGTTGTGATGGTGGGGGTTTGATGGTGGTGGTTTGATGGTGGTGGTTGTGATGGTGGTTTGTGAGGTTTGTGGTGGTTGTGATGGTGGTGAGTTGTGATGGGGTTGTGAGGGTGGTGGCTGTGATGGTGGTGGTTGTTATAATGGTTGTGATGGTATGGTTGTGATGGTATGGTTTGTGATGGAGTTTGTGATGATGGTGGTTGTGATGGTGGTTGTGATGATGGGTGGTTGTGAATGGTGGGTGGTGGATGATGGTGGTTGTGAAGGGGGTGGTTGGTCCATGGTGTTGTCATGGTGGTGGTTTGTGATATGGTGGTTGTGATGGTGGTGGTTGTGGATGATGTGGTTGTGGATATGGTGGTTGTGATATAGTGGTTGTGATGATGGTGGTTGTGATGATGGTGGGTGGTGATGATGGTGGTTGTGCTTGGTGTTGTGATGGGGTGGTTGTGATGATGGTGTTGTGGCGATGGTTGGGTAATGGTTTGTGATTGGGTGGTTATAGGTAATGAGGTGGTGGGGTGGGGTGGGGGGGGGTGGTGGGGGGGGGGGGGGGGTGGGGGTTGGGTTGGGGGGGGGGGGGTGGTGGGTTGGGTTGGTGGTGGGTGTGAGGGGTGGGGGGTTGGGGGGGGGGGGGGTGGGGGGGGGGGGTGTGGTGTGGGGGGGGGTGGGGGGGGGGGGGTGGGGGGGGGGTGGGGGTGGGGGGGGGGTGTGGGGGGGAGGGGGTTGGGGGTGTGTTGTGGGGGTGGTGTGGGGGGGAGGGGTGGGGGGTGGGGTTGGTGGGGGGTGTGTGGGTGTGGTGTGGGGGTTGTGTTGTGGTGGATGTGATGGTGTGTGATGGTGGTGTGTGAATGGTGGGGGTTGTGTTGGTGTGGTTTGTGTTGGGGTGTTGAGGGGGGTTGGATGGTGGTTGGATGGTGGTGGTTGTTGTATGGTGGTGGCTGAGTGATGGTGGTTGTGAATGGTGGTGGTTGTGATGGGGTGGTTGGAGGGTGGTGGTTGTGAGTTGGTTGTGAATGGTTTGGGTGGTTGATAGATGGTGGTGGTTGGTGATGGTGGGTTGTGATGGTGGTGGCTTGTGAGGTGGGGTGATAATGTTGTGATGGTAGTGGTTGTGATGGTGGTTGTGATTGATGGTGGGTTGTGAATGGTGTTGGGTTGAATGGTGGTTGGGATGGGGGTTGTGATGATGGGGTTGTGAATGGTGGTGGTTGTGATGGTGTGGTTGTGATGGTGGATGTGATGGTGATTTGATGGTGGTTGTGAAGTGTACTTGTACCACAAGAACAGGTATACTGTACCACAAGACCAGTATACTGTACCACAAGACCAGTATATTGTACCACAAGTCCAGTATACTGTACCACAAGACCTGTATACTGTACTACAAGACCGGTATACTGTATCACAAGACCGGTATACTGTACCACAAGACCGGTATACTGTATCACAAGACCGGTATACTGTACCACAACACCGGTATACTGTACCACAAGACCAGTATACTGTACCACAAGACCGGTGTACTGTACCACAACACTGGTATACTGTACTACAAGACCGGTATACTGTACCACAAGATCAGTATACTGTACCACAAGACCAGTATATTGTACCACAATCCCAGCATACTGTACCACAATCCCAGCATACTGTGCCACAAGACCGGTATATTGTACGACAAGACCAGTATACTGTACCACAATCCCAGCATACTGTACCACAATCCCAGCATACTGTGCCACAAGACCGGTATATTGTACCACAAGACCAGTATACTGTACCACAAGACCGGTATACTGTGCCACAAGACCGGTATACTGTACCACAAGACCGGTATACTGTACCACAACACTGGTATACTGTACCACAAGACCGGTATACTGTACCACAAGACCAGTATACTGTACCACAAGACCAGTATATTGTACCACAACACCAGTATACTGTACCACAAGACCGGTATACTGTACCACAAGACCGGTATACTGTACGACAACACCGGTATACTGTACCACAACACTGGTATACTGTACCACAAGACCGGTATACTGTATCACAAGACCGGTATACTGTACCACAAGACCAGTATATTTTACCACAAGACCAGTATACTGTACCACAAGACCGGTATACTGTACCACAAGACCGGTATATTGTACCACAAGACCAGTATACTGTACCACAAGACCGGTATACTGTGCCACAAGACCGGTATACTGTACCACAAGACCGGTATACTGTACCACAACACTGGTATACTGTACCACAAGACCGGTATACTGTACCACAAGACCAGTATACTGTACCACAAGACCAGTATATTGTACCACAAGACCAGTATACTGTACCACAAGACCGGTATACTGTACCACAAGACCAGTATATTGTACCACAAGACCAGTATACTGTACCACAACACTGGTATACTGTACCACAACACCGGTATACAGTACGACAACACCGGTATACTGTTCCACAACACTGGTATACTGTACCACAAGACCGGTATACTGTATCACAAGACCGGTATACTGTACCACAAGACCAGTATATTTTACCACAAGACCAGTATACTGTACCACAAGACCGGTATACTGTACCACAAGACCGGTATACTGTACCACAAGACCGGTATACTGTACCACAAGACCGGTATACTGTACCACAGCACTGGTATACTGTACCACAACACTGGTATACTGTACCACAACACTGGTATACTGTACCACAACACTGGTATACTGTATCGCAGCACTAGTATACTGTACCACAACACTGGTATACTGTACCACAATACCGGTATACTGTACCACAACACTGGTATACTGTATCACAACACTAGTATACTGTACCACAACACTGGTATACTGTACCACAACACTGGTATACTGTATCACAACACTAGTATACTGTACCACAACACTGGTATACTGTACCACAACACTATAACTGTACCACAACACTTGGTAAACTGTACCACAACACTGTTATACGTATCACACACTAGTATACTGTACCACAACACCCCTGGTATACGGTAGCCACAACACTAGTAACTGTACCCACAACACTGGGTATACTGTACCACAACACTGGTATACTGTACCACATACCGGTAAACAGTACCACACACGTATACAGTACCACACACTGGTATACTGTACCACAACACTGGTATACTGTACCACAACACTGGTATACTGTACCACAACACTGGTATACTGTACCACAACACTGGTATACTGTACCACAACACTAGTATACTGTACCACAACACTGTATACTGTACCACAACACTGGTATACTGTACCACAACACTGGTATACTGTACCACAACACTGGTATACTGTACCACAACACAGGTATACTGTACAACAACACTGGTATACTGTACCACAACACTAGTATACTGTACCACAACACTGGTATACTGTACCACAACACTGGTATACTGTACCACAACACTGGTATACTGTACCACCAACACTGAGACTGTACCACAACACTAGTATACTGTACAACAACACTGGTATACTGTACCACAACACTGGTATACTGTACCACAACACTGGTATACTGTACCACAACACTGGTATACTGTACCACAACACTGGTATACTGTACCACATCACAGTATACTGTACCACAACACTAGTATACTGTACCACAACACTGGTATACTGTACCACAACACCGGTATACTGTACTACAACACGGCAAACTGATACCCACAACACTGGTATACTGTACCACAACACCGGTATACTGTACCACAACACCGGTATATTGTACCACAAGACCGGTATACTGTACCACAAGACCATCATATCATACCTCAAGACCAGCAGAAAACCACCATTGTTATTTGAGGAAAATAAAACTTTCTGATCATAAAGTAAGTGTAATATTTTCATGAAGAATATTAGTGTTTTAGTCGTCATTTTAGTTTACCTAAGTAGACTCTTGTAACTCTTCCCAACAACGTTATCAAAACTTACCATCTCATCTAAGTAAAATTGGATGGGGAAAGTTCTTAATTTTTTGCTGAACTAGCGTAGCATAACATCAGCTTGTAGCAGGGAAGGAGTTCTAGCAGCGGGCTTGATGCTGTAGCAGGAAGAGGTAGTGGTTGTGGCCCGGCCTGGGGTAAAGCAGGGAAGGAGTTCTAGCAGCGGGCTTGATGCTGTAGCAGGAAGAGGTAGTGGTTGTGGCCCGGCCTGGGGTAAAGCAGGGAAGGAGTTCTAGCAGCGGGCTTGATGCTGTAGCAGGAAGAGGTGGTGGTTGTGCCCGCCTGGGTATAGCAGGGAAGGAGTTCTAGAGCGGCTTTGATGCTGTGTGCTAGAATAGGTAGGTTTGGCCCGGCCTGGGGTAAAGCGTTCAGGCACTGCTTGATGCTGACAGGAAAGGTATGGAGTTGTGCCCGGCTGGGAAAGCAGTTCTGGCAAGCTGGCTTGAAAGCTGTAGCAGAAAGAGGTGTTGGTTTGGGCCCGCCTGGGGTAAAGCAGGGAAGAGTTTTCTAGCAGCGGGCTTTGATGCTGAGCATGAAGAGTGGTGGTTGGGCCCGCCCTGGGTAAAGCAGTTCAGGCAGCTGGGCTTGATCTGTAGCAGGAAGAGGTAGTGGTTGTGGCCCGGTCCTGGGGTAAAGCAGTTCAGGAGCGGCATGATGCTGTAGCAGGAAAGGTGGTTGTTGTGGCCTGGCCTGGGGTAAAGCAGGGAAGGAGTTCTGGCAGCTGGCTTGATGCTGTAGCAGGAAGAGGTGGTGGTTGTGGCCCGGCCTGGGGTAAAGCAGTTCTGGCAGCGGGCTTGATGCTGTAGCAGGAAGAGGTGGTGGTTGTGGCCTGGCCTGGGGTAAAGCAGGGAAGGAGTTCGGCAGCTGGCTTGAAGCTGTAGCAGGAGAGTGGTGAGTTGTTGCCCGGCCTGGGGAATGCAGGAAGGAGTTCTGGCAGCGGCTTGATGCTGTAGCAGGAAGAGGTGGTGTTGTTTGCCCGCATGGGGTAAAGCAGGGAAGGAGTTCTGGCAGCTGGCTTGATGCTGTAGCAGGAAGAGGTGGTGGTTGTGGCCCGGCCTGGGGTAAAGCAGGGAAGGAGTTCTGGCAGCTGGCTTGATGCTGTAGCAGGAAGAGGTAGTGGTTGTGGCCCGGCCTGGGGTAAAGCAGTTCTGGCAGCTGGCCTAATACTGTAACAGGGAGCAAACTGTGCTGGTTCAGCTTGATGCGGAGAAACTATGGAACCAGGACCATTACTCGTGTCCCCTTGTAGTAAAGTCCCGCAAAAAAATTCTGTTTTGATTTATATTACCAAGAGTATCATTTAGTCTACATATAAGAGGATAGGAAAAACTTGGGTAGACAACACCATAGGCTGGAAGAGGATTTTTAAAAGTCGTCTTTAAAAATAGATGCCGTCAGATTTTAAGCGCACTTATTTCAGCTCTTGTTTCTGCTGCAGATGTCTTTCTGGTGTTTACATGTATGTTTGTAGAGGCATGGAATTCTAATTTAAAGTTTTTAGATCCTTATAGATCCTTTACAGATTTCTTGCTATTTGTCATGTGGAAAAAGTGAAAATGTTAAATGCTATTAAGTTTAATATTTTAATAACATAATAAAATACTATAAATACAAATGGAATGCATAAACAAAAGGAGTTTTTCTAAACAGCTAAGCAATTCGTTAAAACATTTGTCTCCATAAATTACTAATTTTTTACATAACACTCTACATTTAACGTACTCCTACGTAAATAAAATACTGCAAATATTATTTGCATCTAATTATAACACAGGTCACGAAACGGGTTGGAGTTTGAACCCATGCAATGATCCTTAAACTATTAGGCAGTGTGTCATCCAACAATCACCAGTTTCGTGTTTTGTTTTCCATCATGTTATTATGACTTCGTGATTATGACTGTACATTAAATTATTCAGTACAATTGTTCGTAAGTTATGTTTGTGAGCTATAGTTTCAGGCTTTTGAAATAATATCATTTAATATTTTCCACCCCAATATTCTCTTGGCTTATAGAACTGATAGAAATATTATAATTATATTATTATTATTATATAATTATTATTATTATTATTATTATTATATTATAATTAATAATTACATGTGCAACTATACAGACCGCTTGACCATCATGCATCCTATATAAAAGGAACCAAGGATTATGCAGAGCATTTCGGGCAAGCTAGTGTCCCCTTGAGAGTGCTACGCCTATCGGGGAAGCAAGAAAGCTCTACCTTAAACATCATTCTAATGCAGAAAGATATGGTGAAAATTCTCCATTTGCGTTTGTTGACGTGCAGTAAATATCGAAGATCTTCAAACTGCTTACAGTTGGTTGATGGATTGTCCAACTATAACAAGGTTATTCCTCTGCATTAATGTTTGACTGAGACAGAGTTGTTTCATCTGCAAAATGAAGTTAAAACCTTTCTGGTGCAGCTTTTAAAGCAGAAGGCTTTGATTCGACTTTGCTTGTGACATCACAGCCTGTAATGTCATTTAATTAAAAAATTGCTAACTGCAGCTTGAAGATACTTTTCAAAATTGTGTAGAGCACCATGTTTCTCACTCCTACATTAATCCACGTTTCTACCTAACCTTTGCTGAAAAGTTCATGATCGAAAGAGGACGACAGCTACATCACTGTCATCCCATAATACTTGGAGGCATTTAATTCCGGACCAAACAACAGTGCACAGGTGGATTATCATTCTAGCATCATCTGCTTCAGGTGGATTATCATTCTAGCATCATCTGCTTCAGGTGGATTATCATTCTAGCATCATCTGCTTCAGGTGGATTATCATTCTAGCATCATCTGCTTCTTCAGTGAATTATCATTCTAGCCATCATCTGCTTCAGGGTGGGATTATCATTCAGCATCATCTGCTTCAGGTGGATTATCATTCTAGCATCATCTGCTTCAGGTGGATTATCATTCTAGCATCATCTGCTTCAGGTGGATTATCATTCTAGCATCATCTGCTTCAGGTGGATTATCATTCTAGCATCATCTGCTTCTTCAGTAGTGATACAATTCCAGGCAGATTTTTAATCTCCTGAATACTAACGACATGGGGCAACCTGGGTCATTATTTTCCTGTAATGGTTCCACTTACGTCTTGTCGTCATAGGCTTCTCTTGGCGTCCCGTGTTTATAAAAATAATTACCATCAGCCAACTGAAGCAAATCTTTCTTGTGATAGAAGAAAAGAACTTTTCTATTTGGCTGGCATAGACTATCCCACTTTCTATTTTCACCACTCCAGTTTATATCCTCAGTTTCTCCCTCTTTAATGTACTTTTCAAAAATGTTATGAAAAACGAAGTCATCATTGTCTGCTCTTTGTATGTTCCTCACCCAAACTTAGTGAAACTAAATCTTATTTATTTTCATATCATTTGTTCCATCTGCAGACGTGTAATAAAGTCTAACAATAACTGCATATTCCATTTAAATAATAATGCTGGAAGGAGTAATTTTAATGCTTCAGTCTCTCCTCAGTCCACATCTAACAGAGCGATATTCAACTGGTTGCAAACAATCATACTAAAAAATCCTTCATTCTTCTCCCATTCTGTTGGTAATATACGTTCTTTCAGAGACAAGACCCCTGGTTTATTGGTAACTTAACGAAGCTACTGAATACTGTTGTTTTTTCAGCACATTGCTCTGCAGATTGTTTCAAAAGAGAGTTTCCTCAACGATGAAATTCTCCTGGAAGATATGACTTACTAGTTTTTTTCTTGTAATTTACAGCCCATTATGTGTGACACACATTATGTAATTAGTGAAGCTTCGTTGTTTAAAATGCCTGAAAGATTTCTGGCTTTTACCAGTGGGCACCTCAAATAATATGAGGCAACGGTTATCCCCGAAGATAGTGCTTGATTTAACATCATGGCAAAAAAAATTACCTGGCAGCTGCAGTGAAGCTCTTTGGCCAAAATGGCTTTTACAACAAGTGCATTTTTTCAACTCTTCTGCTTATATTGCGTATGGTGTTAATTACTTGACTTTTTTTAATTACCCTTCACTATAGCTTACCTGAATAACGATTTGTTTCATCCAGTAATTAAATTATCTAACTTTTGCAGATAGGGGCGTACATGGGGGGGTGACCAATTATAACATGAAGACGTAGTTTCCATCAATGTTGAAGAGAACAGTAATCAGTAAATATCCATTTAAGAAATAACCATTTTTAATCTCAATTTAATCTCTTTATTCTCATTACATTCATCATCACTTTCGTTTACTGGAGTTCTCTATATGCATTCAGAAAGCGTTAAGTAACCTTCCAGGAATCTTTTGTTGCGTAGAATGTAAGTACTAAACACTTGAGTATCTGATTCCAGATCTGCTAAGCGAGTATAAGCGTCATCTTGAAAAAAAACCTGTAGATAAACAAAATATTTGCCCTGTCTGATGCACTTATTTAGGACCTCTCTCCGCTGTGAATTACTTGTCTACATGTTACAGATGTTACAAACATTGAAGGAATAACTGAAGAACTTGGTCTTTTTCAAAGGAAACGATTAATAGCATTGATTAGACAAACTCGGTTTCTTCAGATACGCAACTTAATCTTTGTCACTGTTATCGTCTAGCAGAGTAAACAGTTTGTTACATCCACAATCCATTTGGTATTAAATGTGAGTTATAACGCATTTAATACCAGAAAATTATAATCTGTATTACAGCTTACTATGGTTTCTTTATAGTTAATTGCTTGGGGATTTTGAATAACACCATTAAATTGACTCAAGAAATCGTAATGACACGATTGCAAACAAACCATACCCCCGGCTGGAATTGAACCCGCGGTCTTAGAGTCTCAAAACTCCAGCCCGTCGCGTTAGCCACTAGACCACTAGGTGTAGAAATATACCTAGTTGGATGAATCTTATTGTGGCTAGCTGGTCTAGTGGCTAACGCGACGGGCTGGAGTTTTGAGACTCTATGACCGCGGGTTCAATCCAAGCCGGGGGTATGGTTTACCTTAAATTTGAATTTCTTGACCCCAAAACATGTATTTAGATGCAGAATGACATCAGAAAGAGAAGCAAGAGCTGAAATAAATGCAGTTAAAATTTGACTGCAGCCATTTGTAAAGATGGCGTCTTAAAACACCTCTTCAAAGGTTTTTTTTTTTTTTTTTTTTTTTTTTTTTTGCTACTCTTATGCGTTTTCTAAATGATAGCCTTGGCTACATAATACAGAAATAGAATTTTTTGGAGGAACAATTAACCAGGACAGGAATACAATGCCAGAGATGAATCATTAAACAGAGTGACTGGTTAGAGCACTGGTATCTGGGCGTGACTAGTGCACGATGGATTGACCTCCTTCATTCTCTTGCACTGAATAATCCAAACGGGTTATTAGAGGTTAACAAAATATAACAAATGCAGTAGTTAACGAGTTGTGTATGTCCCCATCTAATGACTTCTCTAGCACATTAATGCCCTGCATATGTATATGATATTTACTTCAAGTAATTTTTTTTCTGTGGAAGTCAATCCTCTGCCTTTCAGTTTTCCATTTACATAATTTAATAATTTACTGAATATTGCTTTAAAGCATGAATGATTTTAATGCAAAATGAAACAAACTTTAGTTAACAAAACTGTTATTAAACATTTTGTTTTATATTTATCATGCACTATGATCAATGACTAATATTGGATCAATGAGATTAAATATATTTGTTTTCAGCAGTTCTTCGCAAATTAGTCGCTTAAGAGCGTATGCAAAAATGTCGAAGGTAGATTTTGAAATAATTATCCAAAGAATCCCCACATATATTGAGGCATAACCACCGATGTTCTCCCTCGGTACCTATTAAGGTAGGCCTCAATGGGTATCAAAAATATTCAATGAGTTAACTTATCCCTATTTTAATATTCAGGATTTCTCTTTTACATCAACTGCAAAATAAAGGAAAACTTACGGTTTAACGGCGTGTGAAGTATAACATATTTTGCTCAGTCCTGATCCTGTATGGTAATGCAAATAACACGTACTCGGATCATACATAAGTAAAAATCTGTGCTGAATGGATTTTCTTGAGTGATTTTATTTAAATTTTTTCAGGGCTTCCTGGGGCCAAGGTCCTGCTTCGACCTTAATAGGGTTGTTGAACTACAGTTGCTGGGACTCTCAAAGCAGGTGCCTTAACACAGGTGACGGACTCTTAAACCTAAGGAATTTAATCTATCCTATATTTCCTTAGATCCAACAAGAATGCCTTCCATTTCTCCAGGGTTTGTATGACTCCCATGAGTTAAGTAATCAACCCAGCTCTCCATGGATGTTGGAATAATAATAATAATAATAATAATAATAATAATAATAATAATAATAATAATAATAATAATAATAATAATATTAGTTTTAATATTTTAATGTTAATGATATTTCATGTCACAATTTTACCTTTGAATTTTCTGATTTGGTCACGCTATTGAGGTTAGGAATTAGGCAATTTATTTTGGAGGGGATATAACACGTTCATTGCATTATAATCTAATAGAGCCAAGAGCTAAGATATCTTTTATCAAATTCAGATTTCCTTCATGCTTTTTGAATTCTCATAATTCTTTCAAACTGTTCGGGTATCCTTTGTGCAATAACCCCGATTTATTCTCTGCGTTTTCATCATGAAAGTTCTAAAGGAAATAATCGAATTTACTTGCAATGAGAGTGGTTCACACATTACTGATAACGAGAAATTTGTGGTGAAACTAATTGGAAGTGAATAGATCATGTATTTGGACAAGTTAACATGTCACTGCCCTGAACCCCCCCCCCTTCCTTCAGAAGGACATGATTGAACTTAGAATATGTGCTTAGATATGTTGTTTAGCCTCTGTGTCCCTGCAAGATTTTTTATACTTAGACAAAAAAATAAGCCCGAATGATTACTTGGCATTAAAAAAAAGACAAAGGGTCGACAATCCCACGACAACTATTACTTGAAAATTCCCCTCACACTAAACAAACAGTGAAATCCGTGTTTGAAGTCACTTCACGATTCCTCCCAGATAACACTTTTCTCCCACAGATTTTGTAAAAGTAAAAAAAACATGGAAGTAGCAGCACTGAGTGAACGATCCAAGTACTTCATTGTTCAGGTCTGTACTTTACATATCAATACTAACATATCACTACACAAGCTAACCTCTCAGTACCTAAACACCTCACTAGTGATAACCTAAATGTAATGGAGGGTTTTTCTCACACCCCAAGGCATCTTCCCCTTAATTTACATTCTCTTTTTACAGAGAGAGATTTGCCTTAATGGTAGGCGACGGTGTTGATCAAGACAATCCAGTCTCTCTCGATCTTCAGATGTTTATAATGTTCCTTTATTTATCAACTTGTCGTGTTTGTACACTGACAAGCTGAACTAATAAAGACACTTGTTGTAACACTTGGGTATCTTAAGTTCTTCCCGTAAATGTTCCTTGAATAAAAATACCTTAAGTATTGCACAAGTGTTTTATTTATCATCACGTTTCCTATGAGTTTAGTACTTGCCAATGAGTGTAGCCAATGTACATGGTATTTAAACCACCAGTAATGTGGCACCACAAGTATCGCTTGACTTACTGGCTCCACTCATGAGCAACAGTATATGTGGTGGTAACACACAGAATTCAAAATTATGATGACTTAAAACAGCTGAATAATTTCTGATGATTCATCAGAGAAGCTTCATATATTAGGATGATGCGATACAGGAACAACATACAAAGTGGCTTCTTTCGAACGCTGCCACTGACTATTGTGGCTTCATTCATCCAGGAAAAAACCACCCATTAATTCTCACTTTTGACGGTCATGACAGTAGTAAATATTCGAGCATTTTGGGAGTAGCACAACAATTTCTCCTGATTCTGGCCACTTCATTACTCTATTCAGCTCATGTCAGACTAAATTATACAAACTCCACTATTTAATAATATTTATATGGAAGTTCATGCATTTCGTTATTTTTAGCTACTGCCTAATTGAAACTGACCACTGTTTATGTAAACAAAATGAATACGTGTCCTGTTAATCCTCGGGTTTTATTTGTGTGGCCTTGAGTACCTCTCATGCTCATCCAGTGAGACAAGCGAGAAAGAGCTGGATGATAGAGATCACAATGTGTCTTTATTATTCCCCCACTGGCATAATTAATTCATTATCATATATTAGAATTCTTTCATATTAATTTACCCAGTACCAAATGTAAATAAAATCTGAAGAATATTCTTATATCTTATGATTACTTCTATATAAACAATGGTTATTAAATTTTTTACATTTTCTTCAAATAACAGGTGGTGCAAAATGTGGATACAAACACAAGATTTCAGATATAATCGACAAAGTGATTTTCTATTCGTTGAGTAGTGCATGTCTGGATTCGAATTTAATGGTTTGTGTGCTTTGTACACTAACGTAAGACCTGACTGTGTATTCGTGTGACTGACATATCCACACAAACTGTATTCTAAATGACTAGTCTTAATCTTAGTCTGGCGGCGAAAACGACTTGTAGTCCATTAATCTTATTACTTTCTGCATAGATATCGTGATTAGAAATTAATTAGTTAGTTCGTATTTGTTCTGTTCTACTTCAAGCTTGTTTACCAAAGGATTGGTCAGGGAATGGAGACTCGTTCAACTGGCGCAAATTACTGCTTATCAACTGGTACAAATTACTGCTAATACAACTGAACATAAATTACTGCTTATACCAACTCCCAAATTACTGCTATATAATTCCCCCGAAAAATTGGCCATTCCATTAACTGACAATTAAGTTTACTTTTAGATTTGTGAGTTATCCCAGAAACCCTCCTTTTTAGATTATTGTATTTATACAAGCAGTGTTTAGTCTTTGTACTAAGATATTCTCTTTAGACAAACAAATATGCGTCATGTATAACCATTCTTGTTTTTTGAAGTACCCCTCCAAACGTTCCACAAGTGCTTCTGTATGCCATTCTGTCAGTATCCATCCTAGCTTTGGACTGAAAGTACTGAGGAGGGTACCGGATAGTAAAATCAGGACTAAAAAAACCCCCCGCCCCCCCCCCCCCGCCCCCCCCCCCTGACCTCGTCCCGTGCCCCCCCCCACATGCGCATCATCATGTCCCTACCAACCTAAAATATAAAACACATGTGGAGGTAAATGAGAATTAAACTATATCAAAGTCCAACAAACTTAAAGAGCGACTCTCTGAGGGAGAGAATGTGAAAGAGAAGCCATTAATAATAATATTCAAAATATTCATATCCCAGCAGATGACTCGGATATGAAAGCCGACTCTCTGAAGAGTACATGTACGCAGATCATGGACAGCATCCTACTCCACCCATGCAAACTCCAACCCAGTACTGATTAGTCTAATAGACTCGATCTATTGATTCCACTACAGATTTCGCCTGTAAAATCTATCACAGACACCAGTGGCCATATTTATTAGTATATGAGTCAGTTACAAATCCCTGTAAACAAAATAGTCCCCCAAACCTGGACATAAACTGGGCCATTAAAAAAATCACAAATGTCGTCATTACACCTGGGGAAATTGCAAATATGGATCAACTGGAAAAATAAATAGAATATGTGAGTATGAACACCCAAGGAAATGCTACACCTCTAGATTAAAAAAGTATGTCATTTTGAGACTTGCTCGTACTTTCATGTTAAAATGTGCAATGACTCGATAAATGAGAGTGAATACTATAACGCAAACTACCCAGCATTCCGTGTGAAAGGGACGGGGCATCTAAGGCAACTTGAAGGTGTAATTGAATATTGAAATTAGTCTTACAGGCTGTAATTATTTAAATCAGGGAAAGGGTGGGGCTTGAACCTATGGCTTCCAGCTCCACCTGTAACGTGATTTGTTAGCAATTGTGTTACGATTCGTGAGTCGAGTTAGTAATGGAACTTGACTCACGAAATCGTAATGACACGATTGCGACGGGCTGGAGTTTTGAGACTCTGACCGCGGGTTCAGTCCCGGCCGGGGTATGGTTTAGTAATGACTTTTTATTGCACGGAAAGGAATGCTAAGAATACATTACTACTCATTATTGTGAATATAGGGTCTAAGGTATTTTCAATATACAAAGAGAGAAAAACTTAATTAAAATAGTTTAAAACAATGGTATCAGTGTGCTTTAATCTTTTCCTTTAAAGCAGTATTACACAGTGGGTTGTCCCTTCCTGCTCTCATAATGAGTAATTTTTCATACACAGACTGGACCAATTAATCAGTATTTAGAAGGTGCAAATTACCTATAACATTCTACCCAACGTTCTAGGCCTGGGATTACAGTTCCGTGGCTTTTTAGGTGTTCAAATTACTTTAGGTATTTGGTTAATTATTACACTAGTAAATGATCCCTCACCGGATCCCTGCAATTTGGCTGTTGGCAATATTTCTGTCTGGAGAGTACAAATGTTTTGGCCTCTCTTGTTTAGACGGTTCTTGTATTGTAACCTAACTTCTTCCTACTGCTCTGGGAGTGTATATAAATATTTCTTACTTAAAAAAAATAATCATGAATTCCTCTAGCACTTGTATTCCATTTCCATCGTCCTCTAGCCACTTGTATAACATTTCCTTCTGTCGCTCTAGCCCGTTATTACATTTCCGATCTTCCTCTAGCCACTTGTATTACATTCCATCTGTCCCTTCAGCCACTTGGTATTTACATTTTCCTTTCTTTCCTCTAGCCACTTTGTATTACATTTCCATCGTCCTCTAGCCACTTGTATTACATTCCATCTGCCTCTACCACTTGTATTTCAATTTCATCTGTCTTCAACCACTTGTATTTCGATTTCCATCTGTCCTCATCACACTTTGTATTACATTTCACTGTCCCCTAGCACATTGTATTTCATTTCCTTCTGTCCCTCGAGCCACTTTTTATAACATTTCCATCTGTCCTCTAGCCACTTGTATTCATTTCCTTCTGTCCTCTAGCCACTTGTATTACATTTCTTCCTGTCCTCTAGCCACTTGTATAACATTTATTTATGTCGAATTATATCCAGTTTTTCAATTCTTAAATTAGATCCTTAAGAGTGAAATGGAATGTGTATTTCATCATAATATCACGGATATAAAAGGTTCCTCGTGACGGGTAAATGTGACACAGAGAGTGTCGCTTTTCAGTCTTAAAATAAATCATGTTATATTTTTTTAGCATAATACTTCCAGGTGGATGAAACTGAGTTTTAACTTGCATTTTTTTTTCCAATTGGTGCTCAGCTGCGTAGCAGAATAATAAAATGTTTAAATATTTCATATAAAGAAAGTCAAGAAGCTTCGTAGTGGTTTTCGGGTGTGGTGATTGGTGTTGGTTGTGAATGGTTGTGGTTGTGATGGTGTGGTTGTGATGGTGGTGGTTGGATGGTGGTGGGTTTGATGGTGGTGGTTGTGATGGTGGTGGTTGTGATGGTGGTGGTTGTGATGGTGGTGGTGGTGATGGTGGTGGTTGGTGATGGTGGTGTTGTGAATGGTGATGGTTGTGATGGTGGTGGTTGTGATGGTGTGGTTGTGATGGTGGTGGTTGTGATGGTGGTGGTTTGATGGTGGTTGTGATGGTGGTGGTTGTGAAGGTGGTGGCTGTGATGGGTGGTTGTGATGGTGGGTGGTTGTGATGGTTGTGGTTGGATGGTGGTAGTTGTGATGTGGTTGGATGGTGGTTGTTGATGTGGTGGTTGTGAGGTGGTTGTGATGGTGTGGTTTGTTGATGGGTGGTGGTTGTGATGGTGGTGTGATGGTGGTGGTTTGTAGGGTGCTTGTGATGGTGGTGTTGTGGATGGTGGTTGTGATGGGTGGTTGTGATAGTGTGGTTTAAATGGGGTTTGTGATAGTGGTGGTTGTGATGGTGGTGGCTGTGAATGGTGGTTGTGGATGTGGTGGTTGTGATGGTGGTTGTGATGGTGGTGGTTGTGATGGTGGTGGCGGGGGAGGGTGGGTGTGATGGTGGTGGTTGTGTGATGGTGGGGTTGTGATGGTGGTGGTTTTGATGGTGGTTGTGATGGTGGTGGTTGTGATGGTGGATGTGAGGTGGTGGTGTGATGTGGGGGCTGTGATGGTGGTTGTGATGGTGGTGGTTGTGATAATGGTGGTTGTGATGGTGGTGGTGTGTATGTGGTTGTGATGGTGGTAGCTTGTGATGGTGGAATTTGATGTGGTGGTTGTGGATGTGGGGTTGTGATGGTGGTTGTGGTGATGGTGGTTGTGATGGTGGGTGGTTGTTGATGTGGTGGTTGTTGATGGTGGGGTTGTGATGGTGGGGGTTGTGAGGGTGGTTGTGGGTGATGTGGTTGTGATGGTGGGGGTTTGATGGTGGTGGTTTGATGGTGGTGGTTGTGATGGTGGTTTGTGAGGTTTGTGGTGGTTGTGATGGTGGTGAGTTGTGATGGGGTTGTGAGGGTGGTGGCTGTGATGGTGGTGGTTGTTATAATGGTTGTGATGGTATGGTTGTGATGGTATGGTTTGTGATGGAGTTTGTGATGATGGTGGTTGTGATGGTGGTTGGGGTGAGGGTGGTTGTGAGGGTGGTTTGTATGGGGGGGTTGTGATGGGGGTTTGGGGGATGGTGGTTGTGGGGTTGTGGTTTGTGAGGGTGGTGGTTGGATGGGGTTGTGATGGGTTGTGGGTGGTTGAAAATTGGAAAAGGGGTTGTGTGGTGGTTTTTGTGTGGGGTGGTTGTGGGTGGGGTGATGGGGTTGTGGGGTGTTGTGTGATGGGGGTTGTGGGGGGTGTTTTTTGGGGAAGGTGGTGTGTGATGGTGGTTGTGATGGTGGGGGTTGTGAATGGTGGGGGTTTGGTGGTGTGTGGTGGTTGTGATGGTGGTTGTGTGGTGGGTAGGTTGTTGTGATGGGGTTTGTAAAGGGTTTGGGGTCTGGGGTGGTTGTGATTTTGGTTGGGGGTTTTGAATGGTGGTGGTTGTGAGGGGGGGAGTGTTTTTTGGGGTTGTGATTTTTGGGGTTTTGAGTTTTGTTGGGGGGTGGAGGTTTGGGGGTTGTGATGGGGGTGGTTGATGTTTTTGATGGGGGTTGGGGGATGGGGGTTGTGATGGTGGGGTTGTGAAGGGGGGGTGTGGTGGTTTTGTGATGGGGGTTGGTTGGGGGTGATGGTGGTGTTTTGGTGGGGTGGTTGTGAGGGGGTTGGTTTTGTGGTGGTGTGATGGGGGGGGTTGTGATTGGTTTGAGGGTGTGGTTGAGTGGTGGTTTTTTGTGATGGTGGGTTGTGAGGGTGGTTGTGATGATGGGGTTTGTGATGGTGGTTTGTGATGATGGTTGGTTTGGGGTTAGGGAGGTGGTTGTAGGGGGTGGTTGTCATGGGGGTTGTCATGGTGGGGTTGTGATGATGGTGGTTGTGATGTGTGGTTGTGATGGATGTTTTTTGTGATAATGGTGGTTGTGTGATGGTGTTGTGGATGGTGGTTGTGATGGGGGTTGTGATGGTGGGTTGTGATGAGGGGGGTTGTGGTGTTTTAAAAAAAACGCGACTCTAAAGCTTAGAGTTTCTCCAGTAATACAAAAGGCCCTTCTAGCATCCGGCCTGTTACGGTTTTTTTCGTAACAATAGTCGTTCCTTGTCCAATTATCCTTTAAAAATTCAGTATTTTTCAATAGTGTTTGGTTTATAACTGGTAGGCTATAACTAGAGAAATTAAAATTTAATAAAATTTATTAATAGTAAATTGTCTAGAGGAATTTATAAAATTTAAAATAATTTACAGCAATCAAAATAAAATCAATCTCTCGAGTTAAATATTTTTGGGCTAAAAAGCACATTCCCAATTTAAAATTTTCAAAATTACGTCGGGTACATTAACATTTTAAGAAATTAAAAAAGTACATTTGTGGTTGCTGAAAAGTCCCTTTTAAGTAGTTAGCTATGTCTAAAGACTCGAT